>JAODLL010005329.1:0-10601 GCA_026546735.1 Forbesichthys agassizii
GCGTTTTTATGTCAAGTTGAATAGCAGATGATGACATCGTCAAGTACAGCTAATGGCACACGACGGCCACCGTAGATACTAAAACACGCTTAGACAGGAATTGGAGAGCGGAGAGTATACAGATGAATGCTATTTGCAATTTGATCACTAGAGTTCACCAATTCTTACATAGTGGTCCTTTAACTCAAAGTGCAATAGTTGTGGAGGTATAGTATGTTTACAAAACGATTGCATTCAAACTTCCAGAACTGCAAAACACACTCCACATTTGAATCTAACTAATTATATTAACGTAGAGCCCACACACTACGGCTTACTTTATACTTGATTGAGTGAGGGGGATCATACAAGATTATAGACTAAAGCAAATTTGCTCCTGATGTTAATAAGGTAGAAGGCTATCATATCCAAAACAAAAAAAATAATTTCTATCCTGAATGAGCTCAGCCACAAGTAAATAATTTGGAGCATCAAAGAATTGTAGAATTACTTAAGGCATCAACTTTCTCACTGTAATCCGTCAAACATCCTCTATTATCAAGAAATATTGTGAGAGGCAGGCTATGCTTTTTAGAGCTCACTAGTCACATCCAGCTGACTACTCTGCTATAACGCCCACAAGACATTAGGTGGGCAATATTTTTAGCACTTCCTTTTACTTGCTCTGCAGTTCTGTCATAATAATAAAAAAAATGTTTCATTTAATTTGCATATACATTGTTTGTATTTAGTGAAGGAAACACTAATTATATTTACTAATATGTGTACGTAGCGACTAGGATGTGTGTTAAATACTTGCAGCAGACGATCTATGCCTATGGGAACACCCATAGAACTATGGGAATACCCCAATACCAGACTGCTTATGGGCCTTCATGCAAGGCTCAACTAGAGACGGACATAGTGGACGTACCCACTTGACGACCGACTAATAGCCGTACATGACGTCGCGGTTTCTCTACGAATACAAATGGCTCGGGTTATGGTTGTTGTGTTGTAGAGTTAACACATTTTGTATCGACATATTTATACACATACACACTACAAATACTACTGAATATACAATATTCAACAATAGCGTCACGTATTTCGCTAGTCACGTGATTACATCCATTGTGTCCGTATGCACGCCTTCATAAAACTGATGCTGGAAGGCTTTCGGCTTAGCTTAGCCTGATAGCTAACGTACCTTGGTTTTGACATGGCTCATATCCCACGCTGGTCTGAGCTCTTTAATCAGCTGCATCGCTCCGTCTATTACATTGTGTTCGTCCACGAAAATAGGGATTTTTCTGATGACGGGCGACCCAACAGGCACATGTATTTCAGTCTCCATCCCGTGGTCGTTCTTTAAAGTCTTTTAACAGATATTTCTGGAAATATCGGTTAGATACGGTCGTAGTTTTGCGTGCAGATTATCTGATAATAATAAGAATTGATGAATGAAAAGTTGGTGCAGCGCGTCCAGATTATTTGGCTGGCTAATGAGATGAGGTCACTGAAGATGCAGATATGAAACTGCCGGTATAAATTATATTCGCCGGTCGGGTTGTGAGCGTTTCTACCAAGTGCAGGATTTCCTCTAACTTGGCACCACCCCCGTGGAATCATCCGATTGTACCACCGGACGCAACACGCGAGATGTCATCTGAACACGCCTATTCTTTCCGAATTCGTCCGAGTACTTCCGAAGCTAATTTGTTTTTCAATATCAGACTAAAATACCAAATTAACTATCCTACTAGGTAGGCTAGGTCCAATATACCACTTGGAAAATTAACAGTAAGCTACAACGCACTACTTAATATAAAATATAAGATGCAATATACATCTAACACAATATTGTAATGTATATGAAAATTAATAGACTGCTATATTGTTTACTTGTTAAGTGTCTGATTTGAAATGTCTGGGGAAAAAATATGAGGTCGAATCAAATTAACACATTTAACATATGCTTAGGGTTAGTAATTCAACAATTTAATATTGAAACAGAAAAAGACAAGTATCATTTAATTTATGAAACCTGAAAAATGCATTTCACTGGCATCAAAATAAAAAATCTAACCAGTCAAAACATTCCCTCTAGTAATCATTGAAGGAGGGGGCCATTGTCATGACCATGCCTGCCTGCACAATCACCAGCTGGGGTTGGAAAAAGTAGGAACAGTTTGAGCTGGAATCAAACATTGAAGCTTCAAATGCTAAAGTAATGGAAAATGTTAAAATTCAGACCAAAAAAACTGACCAAGAAAAAGAAGATAAACACATACTTTGAAAACATTATCTTTTGAGCCAGATATCCAAATTGACAGTGTTCTTGTAGCTGACGCAAAACCTAATACTATTCCAGAAATACAACTGCAAAAAAAGATTTCTAAATATGAGAGAATAAGAAATTCCTCAAGTACTAGAAATGTGAGGCAATTATTTGATATACACAGATCACACACTGTCAACCAAGACCAAGATAATTTAAGATGCCTAATTATTATGCAATTTCAATTATCATAAGAGTTGTGAGTGAAATCCCATATTAGGCCATTCATAAGATAAAAGAAACAATAATCATGATTGAGTGAATGTATTTTGTACTGTACAATAGGTGTCAGACCAGACAGTTGCATGCATGGACCCTAGAACTTGTTTAATGGTGCTTACAGGTGGAAAACACAGAAAAATAGAATAGATCCTGATACATTGTAAAACAAAACAGATGTAAATGCAAAAAAATAATAGATTATACAGTGTCAGTGTATGACAGTGTCATGAAAATAATTTGTCCAGCAGAGGGAGATGTCACATCAAACCATAGCTGATGAACAGGAGGCACGTAGAATAACTGACTGGACATGGGTAGCCTATGGATGGATAATATATACTGTATACAGATTGAACCTTTATTATTCATATCCTGCTGTGTTTAGACCACACCCTGTCACGTATAACATGCCCCTTTGAAGTCTGTGTTATTAATGCTGGACCACATACATTAATATCACGTCTGCCATTCAGTTCCATTGATCCTCAAAAACATTGCATGCATTACACCACACAGAAGTGCTATAAAGACCCCATTTGGCTCCATAAAATAGCCAATAACTGAATAAATGGAAGTCAACTATACCGCAGGTTTGGCATCATGCTTCACTGGCCAGAACCACGGACAGCTCCAGCTCCAGCTCCAGGGACTTAGCGAGTAGCATATAGGCCTGGTACACAGCTCATCATCACCACAGCCAGAAAAAACTGTGGCTCAGGAGAGAATCCACCAACGCACTGAGAAAGAAGTAACTAGTTCTCTGTACACCCCATAAACCGTACTTAGTACTGTACAACAAATTGAATACACAGGGCTAGATTCATAACATCCCAAATTGTACTAAATTGCATGGGCATTGTATAATATTGCACGTTTAATTTAGTACGTAGGCTACTATGGGTGAATCAACTAATAGTTGATAGTGTGTCTGCACCTATTGTCATTCATTAAATGACAAAAGGTGCAAACACCTTTATTTAAATGAGAGGTTTGTGTGTTTTAATGGTTTCCCCCCATGGAGATTCGGATAGAATGCAGTTTGACTGCTTGTTAAGCGCACACTCAAATTCAATGAAAACCCGTATGTGTTGGTGGAAGAGACAGACATTGAGATTGAGACATATTGGTGAGCTACAGCAGAGCAATGTGAATGTAACCAGAAAAAAACACTATATGGGACAGTATTTGTAAAAAAGTTAATGCCGTATAGGTAAAACAATGACATCAGATAAAATAATGAGATGGCAAGACTGGTCTGCCATCTGCCCTCATGTTTTGTCTGGGGTCTGTGAGACTCCAGCCTTTTTAACAGAACAAAAAACATCCTTAACATTTTTTTATCAGATTTGTATATCCATGACTACTTGTTTACAATGTTTTTTTTGTTTTGAAACAATACACTACTTCTGTTTGGGGTCTCATAGACCCCAACTAGTTTGATTTGGTCTTGAATATGTGAACTAGAAATTGATATTCTGAGGTTCACATTCTGGAATTTTTTATTCATTTATTTTTATCTGTGAAATAGATGTTCTGAAACTGAGGATAATTTGGATATCAGAGATGTGAGTATGGAGAAGCCACACAAAATGTATTAAATATAGGTGCTGTCACAATCACCTGAAATAGCTTTTAGGCTTGATAGATCACGTTGTAAGTAGTAAAGGCGTTCATTTGCATGTTCCCCTCCCATTATTTTTCACCTAAACATTGAAACGCCCCAAATTGCAAATTGCATAAGGCAAACATAGCAAGTGAACAATAGCACGTATGTACACCGTTAGTAGATCATCTTACATGTTAATTTGCAAGTGATAACAAGTTTGTACACGTTTACTCGCCAAAACTTTAGTAAATATGTCCCATACCGTGCTAAATATCAGCTTTGACACATTAGAAGTATGTTTTTGAGAAATATTGACAGTAAAAGGTGGATTAAATGCATCATGTTCTGGTCCATAGTATATTATTATCTGCTGACTGTCAGTGGGATGAATCATTATAATATTGAGGTAAGTAAACTACAGTGCAGAGGATTAAACTAAAGTGTAGGAGGATATACTGTATATCTCAAACATCTGCCTGCAGTCCCAAATCCATAGTGCCAATGAGCAACACTCATTTGCATGCTGAAGAGGGCATGATATATTAGCTGAAACACAAGTTTGGAGCACATACATGTAATAGGTGAACCAATTATTTTATGATCAGCAGATAAGAAGAAAGCTCTCATCTGCTGTAAATGGACAAAGGTTAGCGCAATAGCTTTTATTCTTTCAGTTGTGTAGATGTGTGTAGATGTAGCACTCCAGTGAATTTGGTGTAATGTATGTGGAGCATTGGTTGATGCATGGATATTGAAGAACATAATGTAATTTTATGATAATGATGGTTTTTTGGATAATGATGGTTTAAATTGACAGCCTTTGGCAACAGCTATATTTGTTCTTCTGGTACACACTTTGAACAGAGATAAAAACGCTTTTTTCTGTCATTAAATAAATATTGACATATGCAACCTACAGTGTTATCATATTGGAGGCAGTAAATCTTGTTTTGGAAGCCTGCTTGTGAAAGTACAGTATGGACTCATAGATGTGTAGTTAACATTTTGAACTCAATGTTTTAGAATACACCCACGCAATCAGACAAAATACAATTTGAGAAAGGTGGCTTTACTGTATCAGTACAGCTCCATGTACAATATTCAAGCTACATTTCAAGTGCTCAGGCTTATATGCTGTGCATTCATGACATTTAAGTCTTAGGTTTGGGCTCATTAAACACACCTACACTCATATCTCTCTCTCTCTCATGTACACACACACACACACACACACACACACACACACACACACACACACACACACACACACACACCTTGGTCTCTGTCTACCTGCTGTAGTCAGTGTGTTGGACTTAGTTAATGATGGAAGGCTAAATGACGATGTGTGCTGAATAAAGGTCGGCCCTGCCACAGGCCAGTGCCTTAGTGGTCAGAGTAATACATTACCCATGCATACTGTGAATACTCTGCACATGAACGCTTCACAGGACACGGTAGTCAGGAGTAGAGTATGGAAAGGCCAGATGTTCACTGACAGACACAAACACGCACCATTTTGAAATGACATGACAACATAAAATGCTGAATTTCTAAATGCATTTACTCAGACAATTACAGCTAAAACTGAAGTCATTAGTTCAACATGCAGAGCATGTCCTTGTAAACTTAGCGAGACTCAGAGTGTGGGTGGTGGGTACAGGGGTAGAGATGGTGTGGGTGAATGAAAGAAGGCTACATATTGTAAGTGCCACTGTAAAACAGATCTCATTACACACCAAGTAACTCTTAATGACGCTGTATAGACACTCGTCTTATTTTCCTTATAATCAAGGCTGTTAAGTTTCATGTGTGTGAGAGAGACCTGGAAAAAATATGATGTGATTATAGTAAAACAATACAAATGTATGCTATTAGGCGAGTATTTGTAATAATGATGACACATTTTGACAGTGGAGTGCTTCAAAATAAAAAGTGTCAGGTGGAATTCAGTCAGTAAGTAGAATTTTCAATAGCCACTCCACGTGATGTCAACAGTGTTATTATAAGCTTCAATGATCAGGTGCTTCAGTGTGTGAGCTTATTTTTATTAAGTTTATTATCTTGCCCGCTAAGTTTTCTGGCAAACTGATGATGTGATTGTCCTGTCTGCTATGTACTTCTAAAAATATATGATTTGTCAGGTAGTTTGCAATGCAGCTTTTGAGGAGACATGCTATTACAGTAGAGGTGTAACGGCTCTGAAATCGAAACCACGATACAAAAGTCCACGGTTTTGTGCCGTTGACCTAGTGCTAGCTCTACAGCATAGTGTGGGGGCGGCAACAAGAACAGTGTTCTTGTTTGGCTGAGAAGCTGGTACTAGTGTGCCATCTAGTGGCAGAAAGTATAGAAAAAAGAAGACAGAATTTTACAGAATGTAGTCAAGGCCAGAAAAAAAAAATTCCCAGATTATACCGCTCAAAGGAAAAAATTATAATAAAACTACGATATGAACCGAACCGTGGATTTGGTGAACCGTTATACCCCTTTATTACAGAGAGTAAAGTACCGAAAGTTTATTTTTGTTACGTGACATTATGTGGCAGTGAGTGTTATTTACCCGCACACAATCATTGTAAATCAGACGTGAAATACTTGTTAGAGCAAAATATGCCACACTGAAAGCTTTCAAAATTGTAAAAAAGTAAATAGAACTTATATCAATATACCTTTACAACCGTTAACTTATCCAGTGTATATATTGAGCTAAAAATAAAGGCAAATTTCCCATAATACCCTAAGTAGACAGGTGATGTGCTATGACCTTTTTTAATAGGTCTATGGCTGTAACGTTGCCTCATTACGTTGTTCTCCCAGCGTGCAGGAATATTTATAAGAGATAAGAATTATGAAGTGTGGCAATTATGTCAGCAACAACCAACAGAAGATACTTCCTTTGGTGTTGGAATGAGCTATCGAGATAATTATACAGTAATGTATGTTCCTCCCAAAACACACCCATGAATAATGAAGAGAGTAACCTAAACAGTGGTGGGCCGTCAGAGACAGCAAGGTCTTCTCTTCTGGCCTAAACACAATCAGAATCATGATTTTTGTCATGACTATGTATTATCTTATTCCCAATAGTTGATATCTCTTAATTGCATAGATTGTCTCTTGTTGCACTGCTTTCACTAGTGTTATGTTAGAGCTTTTATCAATCATATTTCATCCATCATTTGAAAAAACTCTACTTTGAGGCTTCAGAATCATCAGTGTGGGCATCTGTAACTAGCATAGAACTAAAAACTATCAACTAGAAGCACCAATCCCACTTTAGCCATTAACATTCATTGATGCAAGTTTTTGCCTTTTTTCAAATTGGACGCCGAGCTGCTATGACGCATTTTACATCTTAAACATCTCAGCGTGCCAATTATCAGCACCAGTAGTTCGAGTACACAGTCAAAATAAAAGTTGGAGCTGAAGTGTTACTGAGGATGGAAAATGTTTATATTCAGTCCTACTGCTTTTAATTACAGACCACTGCTATGTCTGGCCACTGTCAAAAACAAATTTTCGAGCCGTTATATCTACAAATGTAACAACGACTAAATATGCATTTCATTTTAAACTGCCATTCAGCAAAATGTTCTGTCTCTGTTATTTCTGCATACCAGTGTAAGACGCTGTTTACCGGGTGGGCATGTGAAACTCAGATTGGCTAAGTAGAGGAATTTTTTGGCGGATTGGAGCTCGGTAATGTTGTGCTGGAGCCCCGGAGTTACACTGGGCGACCTGGACGACAAAGTAAGGAGGCTATTGGTCGAATTGGAGGTCGGTAAAGTAGCGCTGGTCCCCTGGAGTTGCACCTTCGCGACCAAAGATAATGATCCGAGACAGCTCCATCTTGTGACGTGCGTGATGTCGACTACTATCAACCAATAGTGCGTGAACTCTTCTGTTGATTTCATAAAGACTGGGCGTCGTAACATTGCATTGCTGCCTCACAGTCCGTAATCAGGATTAGTCAGTCAAATCAATAGTAAAGTTTGAGAAGGCAAGATGCAAACTTCAATGCAATAATGCACACACAAGCCAAATCCCGGACATCTTTGGCTAACAGAAAATCCAGGCCAGAAACTTAAGGCCTCAAATAGCGAACATACTGTATGTCTGGGAAAAAGAGGACGTATGGTCAGCCTAGTAGTATGTTATAATTCCACATGTAAAACCTTTGACGGGCATTTCAGCTATACAGCTACCGGTACTGTTGGATCTGGCTAGGACTAGCAGTGATCCATCCATGTGTTGTGTAATAATACATTAATGAACACTTACCAAGAAGCAATGAGAGCACGTCCTTTGGTGAAATTACTTTAATTTAAATTTGAATACAAAGCACCTTTGTAATCCATTCTCTTCATTTATGTATCTTCTCCCACAAGCAACAAGATAGCTCCGTACTACGCAGCACGGTGCTTGTGGGGATTTCTTTTGAAATTGGTTGCTAAGATGCGTAGACTCTTATTGGCTGAATATAGACTATTGTTTTGAAATATACAATTTCAAGGCAGTGATGGATGTCGTGCTTTCTCTGACATAATCTTAGAAATTATATCATATATGGTGGGAAAAACACATTATGGCAACAATCGATATATGAAGTTTAAAGGCTTTAGGTTAACATTGAAGTCAATGAATAACACACGCATTTGGCATCAAATTGTAAAATGGCGGCACCCATAACTTGCATCAAGTCATAGAAAAGTGTTGACCCCTAGGTAACTAGCCAGGTGTAACCAGACCATATTTTCTAGCCTATAAACTATTGGACGGCACTGAACCGATGGGTGTTGCTACAATTGTTTTGATCGCCTCATCTAGTTCTACCCCCATTTTGAGACCTCACTAACCCACGCAGAGTGAGCCGCCAGAACTGTGGCAGTTGTGCGAACGCTAATGAGAAAAGGGTTTTCAGACTGTAATCTCAGAGAAAAGAAATTGAGCTGGAGAGCAATTGTCAGGCAGAGCCTGCTAGTTTGTAACTTCTACTAAATAGCAATAAAACTGTTACTTTTAACAAATCAGATTTTAATATGGCGACACTGAAGCCATCTATCTGTCGTACGACAGCGTCATAAGAAGGCCTTGGCGTACAATAACGTCTACTTTTTCTCGTCCATTTGATTGTATGACCAGTGAGCTTAATGATAATGATATTATATGATATGATAATGATCTTTATTTTAATTTTTTTAAGTAGTGGCTCTCAAAGCTGCAACACTTTGTGTCTTTTGCGCGAACAACATTAGCTAATATATAATAAAATAAAAATTAAATTAAATAACTGCTCCAGGGTAATAGGAATCCAAGTTTAGCCAATAATATGAGCCACATATATATTTTAGGTACAGCAGGCAAGTTTTTGCATGCGTTTTTACGGCACGCGTTGGATTTTTTAATAGCGTGCATATATATCCTTTCACCTGCAACTCAACATTGCGTTCACCTGCACGCAATGTGGCAAGGTCGTCTACGCTGCGCTCCATATCAAATTCCTGTGAAACGGTAGCAACTACGCATCCAGTATGTAACGGCGGATAAACGGTCATGATCGTTTATCTGCCGTTACGGTATAGATTAATTTAATGTGAGAATGACAGGTAGCCTACATAGCATGAATAGAGCGTCAGTGCCCTTAGATCGTTTAAATAAGGCCTTAAGGCTATTTATCTTAACTTTGGCACATGGAACATTTTGTATGCAGGAGTGGCACCTGAGGGTGTCAACCGGTGCGATAATCCTCAATCTAGAAAGCCCTCTGGTAAATCGATCACGTGCTCTCAGATGAACGACGCCTCTGAGGTTACAGCGTCCTCTTCACCTGACCTGTAATTTGTTGTTATAAGTATCCCACGTAGGCTACTGATAGGCTACACGTATCTTATATTAGCCTACCTGAGGCTTTGGCTCAAAAAGCATCCCCTCCCCCCTTCACTCCAACGGTCGTCGGGGTGAGGATGAAGACGCAGAATTTTCGGACCCTGTGTCTCATCCTCACGATCGTTTCCTACCTGCTCATAGGAGCCGCGGTGTTTGACGCCCTCGAATCGGAAAGCGAGAGTTTACGGAAAAAGAATCTCGAACAAAAGCTGAACGAGCTGAGGAAAAAGTACTGTTTCGGCGAGGATGACTACAGAGAGATTGAGAGAGTGATCCTACAATCTGAGCCACATCGCGCAGGAAGACAGTGGAAATTCGTCGGATCTTTTTACTTTGCCATCACTGTCATCACAACTATTGGCAAGTTTGGCAAGTTTATTTTGTTAACAGGTGGTCATTATTATCTAGTAGGCAATTAAGTTGTCTAGTTTATACAATGTTATTATTATTATTATTATTATTATTATTATTATTATTATTATTATTATTATTATTATTATTTTCTATCTTATAGCCTACAATTGTTCACACATTTTAATTGTTTTTAAGTTAGTTTAATATGTTTAA
>JAODLL010005330.1:0-33340 GCA_026546735.1 Forbesichthys agassizii
TGTCCACATTTCCAGCTGCCCTCAGGTCCTCAGGAAGAGTGTTCCATAGACGCGGACCATAATATTGAAAGGAAGCTGATGTCACACATATTCTTGCTGGCACACTCACACACATATAATCAGTTAATAAACAAATAAAATGTTTTCAGTTATGAAAGTTGTTTAAATACTACACAAAACCAATGATGGAGTTGTTTTTTCCCTGTACAATAAATAACTTACCATATTAGTCTTTAATAATACATTTTAATTATATTTATTTAATTGTGTAAAATTATCATTCAATTCACTATTGTGTCTGCGTAAATTAAATCAAATTTCTAGCTAATTGAAAAATGTGATGTGTCCTGATGTTGTCTAGCCACATAGGATATAATGATGCAACTTTAATGAGTTGATTAATCAACATCTCTCTCTCTCTGTTAGCCTGCAGGAAGCAGATTATTTATTTACTGCTTAATCCCCAGACAAAGTTCCTAGAACCCCCTCATGTACACTAAATGTTTCAGACATTTAACACTCTTTAATGACATGATTATGTATTTACTGTACATCTGCAGTGTGGATGCAAAGAACTTTGGCTCTTTTGAACTAATAGTAAATACACTGTTCACTTTGTGTCTGCAACCTTTTGTGGTTGAAACCAGAAACCAAAACGTACACATCCACCTCCTTCTGCTTTTGGTTGCCACTCATATTTACTCCTTCCAATACAGATTTTCATATTCTCAAATCATTCTTGGTCCCTACTAGAGATGCCGACAACTGAACCTTATCCCTTAGCTTGGAGAGAAGTCTTAGGCTCTCAGGCCACTTTATTGCATAACAAGTCTATTATTATCTAAGCACTTTATTAATCTTTCTAATGTGCAGTAGATACTTTTTATTGGAACGCAGAGTGACATATTAACTGTTTTTAAAAATGTTTTAGAAAATTGAAAGTGACCACTGCCTGAACTTGGACTACAAATGATGCCTGATGCAAGATGCTGAAAGAGCTTAGACGGAAATTAGTTGAGGACTGTCAGCAGAATGCACTTACTGTTCATGTCAGCTATCTTATGGAGTGTGGTTTGGGGAATCCCAGGACCTAGAAACAACACAATACAAAATAAATACAGTTACTCCACAGGCAATAGATAGCAGTAGTCATCAACCTGATTTATTGGGGGGGGGGGAAAGTTTAGTCCATTATTAAAGCGGTACTGTAGTCATTGTATTATAGGGGCTTAAAGTTATGTTTTTTAAATGTTCTTATTTGCTAAATACATTTTGTTGCTGAAATCCTAAATTTTTTATACTACCAATGGGAATGAAAACAGTACTGTATGATTCAAATAATCCAACCAATAAATTGCCAATATCCAGGAACGCCCATAAGTGACAATGTCTCCCTCTTTTGCCATCTGTGAATGTGAGTAAATTAAATATATAAAATATATAAAGTCCATAAAATCAAAGAATCAGAGAAACATTGCTTTCTTCTAAGCAATTGTTTGTTGTTGTATTAAATAAACAGAAGTGGCGGAAGTAGAGTTTTAACTATGAGGTGGCCAGGAGGTCCATCCATCCATCCATCCATCTTCATCTGCTCATCCAGAGTCGGGTCGTGGAGGCAACAGCTCCAGCAGGGGACCCCAAACCTCCCTTTCCCGAGCCACATTATCCAGCTCTGACTGGGGAATCCCGAGGTGTTCCGAGGCCAGGTGGAGATATAATCTCTCCACCTAGTCCTGGGTCTTCTCCAATGCCTCCTCTCAGCTGGATGTGCCTGGAACACCTCCCAAGGGAGGCGCCCAGGGGGCATCCTTACCAGATGCCCGTACCACCTCAACTGGGTGCTTTCGATGCGAAGGAGTAGCGGCTCTACTCCGAGTTCCTCACGGATAGCTGAGCTTCTCAACCTATATCTAAGGGAGAAGCCAGCCACCCTCCTGAGGAAACCCATTTCAGCCGTTTGCACCCGTGAACTCATTCTTTCGGTCATGACCCACCCTTCATGATCATAGGTGAGGGTAGGAACAAAAATTGCCCGATAGATTGAGAGCTTTGCCTTCCGGCTCAGCTCTTTTTTCGTCACCACGGTGCGATAAAGCGATTGCAATGCTGAAAACATTTCAAGAACCTTGCAGGGATTTTTCAACCAAATAAAAAAGGTCAGTTTGACAATCTCCCGCTCCATAGTCCCCTCACTCGTGAACAAGACCCCGAGGTACTTGAACTCCTTCCCTTGCGGTTAGGATTTGTTCCCCTACCCGGAGTAGGCACTACATCACATAACATATATACACATCGATCCCGCCCACATTTGACAGCACCCACAGTTTGTTTTTGACCCCCGTTGCATTCGAAACAAATTAATCCTCTGGCTACATGAGTTCGTGTAGAACAAGCTAGCTAGCTTGCCTTTCTCAAACAATTTGCTTATTTGGTTAATCTGATCAAAGACACTGACTAAATACAAACACACGTTTAAGGCACACATTGAATACAATCGGATTTCATTTTTGAAAATAGTAAAAAATATTATATAAAGCACTTTTTGCTTCATGCTATTTGAGACAAGCTACAGATAGGCTATAGTGACCAATAGACATGTTTAGGCAAAGACAGTCACGATATTGTTCTTGGTCAGAGCTCTACGTTGAATGCGAAAATCTTAACTGTCTTTATCTTAACCGAGTGGGTGGACTTCACTCGGACTTAAACTCTGATTTTTCTCGGCATGGGAACTGGGTGCCCTAACTAAATAGGATAAAAACAGCTAGCTTCTTTCGATAGGTGTCGGGTAGGTTCTTACGAATCCTATTATGGTGACACCACTAGTGATTACATCCATCATCAATGTAGCTTTCTGCTTATTCAGGTTATTGATGTAATTAAGGAGCTAGATCACCCTCTGGTTAAGTTCAGTGATTACGTTTATTGGTTACTTTATTTGTTAAGCATAGGTATTTGTTTTCCCTCAATGATCAGATCATAGAACTATATGGATCGATGCACTGTAAGCTACTATACGATCATAGGCCTGCTATAATGACATGATGTTCTCCCTAGTAACGACCACAGCTGGGGTGAAAACATTATTAGAACGCCCTATTAAATGCATGCAAAGCTGTCAACATTCACTGCTATTTCTGTCTCAATAGCCTACTACAGCATCTAATTTTAGTATTTTCTTCTTGGCCATCCCTGCAGACCATCGTAATATATAGCATGTTACATTGTCAAGCCCAGTAAGGATTCAGTAAGGATTCAAGGATTAAATCTGAAAAATCGCATATTCCATATGACTGCTGCATGGCGCATCAGGTTATAAATGAAATGTCAAACCGCCAGTGTTAGCCATTAAAATGTTAGGGTTGCACCTGGGGTGGCCAATCAGATTTTAGAGGTGGGCAGTGCCACCCTGGACGCCCCTCTGACGCCGCCAGTGATAACCATATATCCATGGTACATTTTATTGTTTTAAAGGCAGTCGTCAAATACAATTTTATGGTAGCTATAATCAATAATTTGACAACATCTTAATAAAGAACCACATCTCTGTCAATGTTTTATTTTAAACCTAAGGTGATAAAGAATTGGACACCTCTGTACAGTATTGTATATGAGTGTGACCATTAGCTCCATACTAATGAAGCATTACCTCTACAGTTGAGGAGGACGTGTTGATAATCGGGGCTGACAGCAGCATCATAGTATGAGCACTGCTGTGGAAACAGCAAGCAGGTGAGACAAGTTCTCTGAAATGGACTTGTGGTGGAAACCCTGACAGAAACACAGTGGAGATGAATGTTAGCAACACACCTGTCTTTTTTGACAGGGCACACATATCATTCTGGTAGCATCCAGAGTAAAGGACCTACCAGAGGAAAGACATACAGTCTCCCCCTTATGCCCCACTAAACAATGTTTTAGTATATTCATGTGATGGCTACTAGAAGAACGACAGAAATAGACCATAGGTAATAGACCAACGATAGACCATCATGTGGAGGATTGTTCAGTCCTGATGGAGAGGGTCAGCCCAGGATCACATTCTCTCCATCAGTTGGGCAGAGGTCATTGAATTGAAATTAACCAGAAAGTCACATACTCTAACACACCCTCTGTGTGTTTGTGGACACTGGAAAGATACTGTATGTTGCTGGAGTGGCTGTGTGTGTTTATAGGCCACAGAGTGGGGAAGTGTGTGGGAGGGCATGGGAGGGGGGGGTCAGAGTTATAGTAACCTGTAGGTCCACATATCACACACAGTAGCATGTGCATGAACATGGTGTTATCTCTAGAACCTTCTACACTTTGTTGCTCCTAAATAGGACTGCTTCAAATCAATGTGCTATGGTCCGAACCACTGGTACTATGGACCAATAGTCATACTGGGGTGGCTTAGATGTCACACCTATATCACGCCAGTATGACGCTTAAAGCCCAGGCATACTGTGTGTGGGACAAACATATTGTCCTCCACTACCGACGGCAACGGATGTCCTACTAAGCTCACAAATGAGTGTTCTAGGCTTATAAAAAAGATTTATTTCCAGCGAATACCTTAGTTACACCAATATTGTTCACGGGACATTATGTGTGCGTGGAAAAATGTTTTATAAAGTGGCAGCCAACATGTCCGCGTGATGTATGCTTGGAACAGCCAAGCGCTTGTCCACGTCCAAGTTGCATGAGGTCACGCATTTGGTAGTATGCCTGGGCCTTTACAGTCTCCTATAGACGTCATCACGCTAGCCTATATGGAGTTTAGCCCGTGATAAATGGTGATAGACAGATGGGTTAGCCAATCACCTGGCAAGTTTTTTTGTAATGCCTGCCCTTTTCCAAATAGCTTCAATACATGGCTTCCCAGATGGTTCTGTGTAATAAACCATCAGGCGCATCAGGTAACCGTAATGACCCCACTACTCAAAATGATCCTCCCAGCTTGATTGGAAACACATAAACAAATGAACTGGATGAGATTGACTTACCTGTAGAGCTGCCTTTGTGTGGATCCATTCTCTGTACTTAGGAAATATCTGCAGAAGAATAGTAAATTCATGTTATTTGACAGTGATCCCTATAGGCGACTATATGGAGTCTATATTGCGCACTCACACAGACTGTGTGCTCTCATCGTAGGCCAGAATTTGTGAGGTTTCCCAACTTCCTGAGGTTAGATGGCAAAGTGTGGCCTCTTGGCCTTCAGGCTGCAGATGAACAAGACACAATATAACAAAAAACCTGACTGTAAACACAACCTTCCATGCCAATCCTCTACACAACAAACTGAATATTCTAATTCATTGAATTAGAGCTCAACACTACCTTTATTAATTAAAGTTACACAGAATGACCCTTGTGGGTGAACGCAGTGCTACAAATGCATTGTTGTTTTATTGTGAACCTCAGAGCACAGACCCTTCCCATGCCTGAGTGCTGAGGGACATGCCTCCCCTCCCCCCCAGAGGGCTCATTGGCTTTAATCCTCCCCAAACCTACATTCTTTCATCACATAAATAGTGAGCTGGGGAGCCGGTACAAGACAATTATACACTAATACTGCAGTTTTAGTGTACTCAAGCGGAATCCTAATAGGTTTACCTGGTCAGATATCATGGTAATATGGTTAAAAGCTCCTTGTCCGCCATGTTTTAAGGGCATTGTGATGAAGAACTTTGTCGCATCATTTGAGAAAATTGGCTCTTCATTCTATTGGACAATTAGTACATAATTAGATACAAACTGCTGCAACAGATACATTATCCCACATGTAAGCAACACATATACATATATATATATATATATATATATATATATATATATTTTAGCTGGCCCGAATGTCGTGTTTTGAGCTTCCATAGTAATCACTAGCGAATAGACAAAGCTTCGTTTGAAGAGGGGAGGGTGGGGGGTGTCGGCACATGCTCGCGTTGAGACTCGACACCGCTCATAGTACAATGGAGCAATGTACAGCCTGTACTACAAGCTATACCGGTACTGACTGGACAGGAGAATGTTTGTGTAGTTGCAGCATATCTTTTATGCTTTAATGCTTATTTCTTTTAATAAAATAAATAAGACTGCTTGTACAGTAGTTTGTGCTGTTATAGTCTAGTAAACAATAACACGGCTCACCTGTTAGGAGGGGGGGGCGGGGGAAAGGGGACATGGACGGACACAAGCTGACAAACAAAACTCATACTTGCAACGTTAGATCCAAGCGAACAGTCAGGACTGTTTAAGGGCTTGAGCACATGAATAACTACATACAGCATGTAGCACAGATTTTGTCAGACCAACATACCGGTACCGGTTCAAATAGTTTATAGGTTTAATAGCCAATGGCAGTCCGTGTTGAAGCTACACCCCATCTCTCTTCTTTCAGACCAAGTTGCACTTGTCAGACATGTTGATTAGTGTGTAGGCTTAATTAACCAATGGAAAATCACGCATGCAAAATATATTCAAATCCCAAAATGGAGACTCGAATGCCTACACATCAAACGAATACCGAATATATATATATATATATATATATATATATATATATGCAATACAATGGTACATACCTGATGATTGATCCACTTCTCTGATGTCATTAGGTGTTTCTGAATGGGAAAAACTATTAGTGCATTATGTACAGATGCAAATTATTCGCTGCAATTCACAGTGGAAATGTGATATACAGTTGTAATGTGTTCTAACTGAGCTAAAATCTAAGCAGTCCACAACCCTCTTCTACATTTATTACAATTATTTATATACAGTATTTTATGTTTTGCTGCTGTAAGAGATCCTTATACATATAATACACTTCTACAAACTACAGCCATGACACACTTTTCACACATTACCAGTAACAGAAGCCTCACTGCAAATATTATATTGGACAATACAAACTGTGACTATTTAACCTTGACCCTCTGACCTCCTTCCCTCTCCGGGGAAAAAAGTATTATATGATTAAAGCTCGGCGCAGCGCAAAACTGTTGTTATGCGGTGCAAGCCATAGGAATTAATGTGTTTCAGAGTGCAGCGTTGCTGCTGTCGCTTTCTGTCTGAAAGAGACTTAAGTCAATTTATCCTACAGATTGACCGGTAGGCTAATTATCACAATGCGTAATCCCATTTATACCATTATAACAAACAATACAGTGGCAGAGGCGGCCATTATACTGTATAATCAGTTGGCACGGCGGCCTATTACTTTTTAAATAACTTACATTTTGTTGATCGCATTGAACTTGAAAAGCATTTAAGTCCACAGTCCACTGTACTGTAGGCTATCGGATCATGTTTCCTCCTCTTGTTTAAGTGGTTGATGGCGGGTCAAGTCACAACTGAACTTTTAATATTTCAATAGGCAATTTTTTTTCTCACCAAATTAAGCAATAACCTAGAAGCTATAGCCTAGGTATTACATTTCCTATTTAAACGTACAACTTTTCACTAAAAAGTTATTATCGAAAATAGCGTGGCTAATAAATCTTAAACATTTTCCTCATAGTGGCAACTCAGCGCCTCGCCGAAAACACCACATTTGCGGGGAAGTTTTGAGGGTTAAAAACTTAGCATTCTGCAAAACTCAAAGGATTTCTATGTACTGGTTTTTAGTCTCTTTGTATTAAAGCATCTGCTAAATGCTGTAAATACATGTTGCATTTTTTCTCAACTCTCAGGTGGCACCATGGTCAGTGTTCCTCACCTTCACACATTGTCCTTTGGTGACGTTACACAGTGAGATAATTGACATGTTCTGAGGACGGTTGACCCACCGTACAGCCAGCCTCTCCTCTGTCACCCACTTCACCATGGTAATGTAGTACTCACTAGGAAAACCACAGCATTCACAAGAACCACATCTCAGGAAATACAATATGCTTTTTATGTGCAAATGCTTATCATTGAAATTGATTTTTTGTTAGACCTTGGATTCTTTACCTCAGTATCCCTCACGCTGACAGACAGTATACTATTGAAAGTACTGGTATGGATGTTTTTGATAAACAAATGGCAATATATCTTCAAATTGGAGGACACATAACAATTTGAGACCACAGTTATCATTTTATAAAGATAGATTTGGGAATACAATATATAGATCAGTGGCAGATAAACATACTTGTCATGCTGCTAACAGGGCTGGACCTAAGTGCACAACACAAAGGCTGAACTTAAGGACATTTACTATCAAGACCTAACATTATGCAAACATCGACCGACAAGGAATTGAAAAATACATAAGGGCAAGCTAATCTTCTATATCGAGCTACAGCCTGCAGATGACTGCAGATGACCGCAGGACACACCCTCTTCACTACTGGACACACACCATAAAATATCGTCCTAGCACGTCAATTGTGGACTCTCAGTACTACACCAGCCTTATTAGACTTCTGGTTTTGGCAGTGTCAAAATATAACTCCTCTTTGTAGAAAAGCATATCTCATAATATTAGGAGCAACATTATCTCTCTGAATAAGGTTAGTGGTTCAATTTATGGTGAGTTTACTTTCAGGTTAAGGTTAATGGCTAAGTGTACACCATGGGTTAGTTTAGTGGTTAGATTTAGAGGTTAGTTGACCACTGGTTAAAGTTAGTGGAAAGGTTAAGGGGTTAGTTTAACTTCTGGTTAAGATTAGTGGTTAAGTTCAGGGGTTAGTTTACAATGCTGTACTTTTGATTGATAACACACTTCATCCTCATACTAATCCAGGCGGTTATCTCAGGGGCGTGTATTGTTGTAAAGTGGGTGTGTCCTGTAGTAGAAAAGGTGTGTTCTGTAGTCTGCAAGGCTGCATCTGGACCCTTCTCCAAATGTGCAATACAACATAAGACCAAAACAAGGAACAGAAACAGACAATGTGACCGTAATACTAGTTACTTGGTTTCCTGTAATTCACGGTCAACTTTTGCTGAGGTAAGGAAGCTACAGAGTCAAGGGTTTAAGAAAAGTTCAATTCCCCTTAAAATATACCTTTTTTCAAAACTGTCAGGAGGTTGTAGTTCCATCGTTTGGGACCCTCCGTCTAGAGCTACGATGTTTAGGTTGACGCTTGGGTTGATTTGACCCATCTAGAGAAATGGAGTACTATTACCCTCCTAGATATAGATCTTTCAAAGTCCAAACAGTGTAACAGTAATAATGTAGTTGATGCGCTGCACCAATAACCATCTGCACAATGTAATATAGTGAACTTGTTTTCTATTTTTATGTGCTTTTATGTTGAGCTACACCTCTGGTGACAGATAATATAATGAAGATATAATTCAAGAAAAAAAAAAAAATCTCCGTATCTAGTCCAACCCCTGGGGCTAGTCAATTGGTTTCCCTCCATTGAACCTCCTTCAGAAATGCAGCTCATTAGACTGCCTGACATGAGAAAACACATATAGTACATTGTATTGTATCACAGAGATGACAGTAAGGCTGGCATTGTGGCTTATCACTGTTTCCCTTGTAAGCCCTTGTTTACTGTGGGTTACGTCTCGGTTTTATTATTGTACCCACCAACCCCTTTTCCTTCGTCAGTTCAGTGTTTTGTTTGAAACTGTCCACAAACATGTTTGGTTGTAGGAATAACGGTTGAGACTACAGTAGGTGAGTGTACGGTAAGAGCTCTGTATGGGGAAGAGTAGAGATAAGTGTCAGCCAATCAGGCAAGAGAGGGGCATGCATTATGAAGTTCAAACCAAAATAAATGTAATTCCAGGCATGAAATCCAGGGAACAAACCTACTGTATATTGGTAATTGATTATAGTTAAGTATGATCCATCCAATGATTTTAAATACATTGCTTAGAGAGTATATATTTGGGGTTATTTTCCTTATCAACTGTGTCTGGAATGTACAGTACTGTATATCTATCATCTCTATGGTGCTGCTACCTATAACGCATTTTCTATATATTATGAGTGTTCATCAGTGTTGTTACATTACCAAAAACCACTAGCAACGCTACAACCCTTCTGTACGTCAATGTTAGCAGGTAAATTAAAAAGAAGCCAATTAAAACACACTCTGTCCTATAAGATATTATAATACTGACACACCCTGCTTAAGGAAATGAGCCTGTGTTAGTGTTATGTGACTCAGGTTAAGCCTGTACGTATGCTCTCTGTGTGCCAGCGGGTGTGCATGTGTAACTATCACTCAGTGAGCTGGACAGCGTGATCAACCTGCGTTCTGCATCCAATTAATGTAACATTCCCTGTAGACTGGTCACTAACCGCTACTAATCGTCTTCCCTGCATGGTGTTCAGGTCTAAACATGCTGCCAAAAGTCTCCTTCAAAGGCAGGCAGTAGGCGCCAGTATGAATAAAACACCACACGGGTTTGATGACCCCTGCAAAGCCAGAAGCCAGCTGCACTATTGTATTATTCATTGCACATGTGCAAAACAATGAAGCTGTACCTTTTACCTACAACTTCACAGTCAAGAGTGCTTTGGAGTTGCGCCCATGGCTGCAGCATCTTCTTTTTAAATACAGGCCACTTGGTTGTTGTTACGACCAGGCCCGTCTCATGGGGAAGGGGTTACAGTATGAGGGTTGCATCTTGTCAGGGGAACCAGAATTCTTTGTAGCAGCTCAATCTAGCACCAGCTATTGCTAAAGTAACATTTCATCGTATGCTGACTGCGTGAATCGTCATGTGCTTTAATGCAATTCACAGTACATTTTATAACACACTGTTTTATGTTCAAGCCATGCTTAATTCCTTTTTCCCAAACAAGCAGAATGTATATTATTAATATTAATAATCCAAATGTATAGTTTAGCTTGTTGGCTGTTTGGCTTGTGATTGCTGTATTTTATTCTAATTATTTACAAAGAAAGCCTGATTTAACATTACCTTTGGGTAGGGATAGTATTCCCCTCTGGGATAGAGTGATCCTGTGAAATGAGTCAGGGTCATGATGGGGACCAGGCTGTTGTTAATGGTGAGGTATGCCAGTCTGAAGCCATCAGGAGACCACCAATGAGACACCTGTGTGTGCAGAACTTCCTCTGTATAAAAGCAGAAGGGAACAAATAACAGTCAAAACATCACTTCACTAGAGCCAATATGAGATGGCAATATTAAAAAGAAGTGGAAAAAATGAAATGATCTATTTTGACTTCTTGTTTTATCGCAATTTATTCCATTTATTATAAATCAATGATTTTCTTAGATGTGATGTCATGGAAAGTTGAGTGATTGCTTGGTTTTTCCTGACTGACGTGAGTGAAATATTAAAAAAACACAGAGCCAGGCTATTGATAGGTTTCAGCTCACCAGCAATATGAAGTGGACTGATGTTTAAAATGTTTGAACAGACATTTCATATTGCACATTTTCAACCTAACATAAATGTGTCAATCTTGTTCAACAGTTCATTACTAGAGTATTTTAACAAGTTAAATTAATTATACTTTTACAACAGTAAGGTTGAGTATAATAAGAGTATAGCATTATGACACGTCTTAAACATTGCGTGGAAGTCTGGGAGAGTGCCAAAGGAGTGGCACACCGGGGTGGTGGTTCCCTTGTTCAAAAAGGGGGACCAGAGAGTGTGTGCCAATTATAAGGGTATCACACGTATCAGCTTTCCTGGTAAAGTCTACTCCAAGGTGCTGGAAAGGAAGGTTCGCCAATAGTCGAACCTCAGATTGAAGAACAACAATGCGGTTTCCGCCCTGGTTGTGGAACAACGGGCCAGGGGCCTCATGTATCAACAATTGCGCAGCTTTCATACTGAAAGATGGCGTACTCACAAAACTTAAAAGTGCGTACGCACGGAAATATTCAGATGTATGCAACCATGTGTACGCCAGGGAAACATTTTATATTTGGAAATGTGTCCTCCGGTATAAACAATAAAAGAGTGTCAATGGAGTGGCAAATGCTCTGCACATTTTCATGGCAGCTCTAGACTTTGCGCCATGACCCGCACACTCTCACATTTTGATACATCACACTTTGTGCGTTAAAACCAGCGCAACCTTTTCGTGTGTATGCCATGTTGATACATGATGTCCCAGCTCTTTACTCTCGCAAGGATCCTAGAGGGGACCTGGGAGTATTCCCTTCCGGTCTACATGTGTTTTGTGGATCTGGTCCCCGACTACGGATAAGCGTAGTCGGGTTGAGGATGGATGGATATAGCCATGATAAAGATGTTTTTCGTAATGTAAATCCAAATATAGACAAACTGTGCAAGTGACCATCTGTAACATCAGCATGCCCAGGGATAACACTCCTTGTAGTATAATAACCACTGGCCTGCAGCCATCCACACTCCTAATGCCCCCATCTTCACACCAACTCCCTTCACCAATCATGGACTTTATGCACCTGTTTGTGGCTATGGGAGGGCATTGATGTTTGGAGTTTGTCTTGGACTTTTGCCAGCTATTGTGTGTTACAGTGTGTGTTGTTGCACATCTTGCAAAGTCCAATCAGTACATTTCTGTTAAAAAAATTAAACCACACCTGTTTTTTAGTTATGTTATTCTATGTGCAGCATTTGGTCGGCCCTCAGTCTGTTTTTACATGCAACACCATCACATATACAAATATTATATTATTTGAAAGTAAGAATTACTAAGGTATACTTAGTTATTATGTTACAGTATGGCTAGAGTATAAACGTCTCAATTACAGTTGACAGGTAAGCTTGCTGGAATTTGACATTTTCTGCTACTATACTATACAGTATGTAACACTAAGCACCAGCATCTCAGAGCTTGTTTGTTTTGTTCTGAGGCACACACACACACACACATGCGTATTGACAGGCTACTTAAATATATTCCAGGTCTCTCTCTCCTGTCTGTATATTTAGCACATATAGTCTTAACCACAAATGAATGTTGTAGTGGAAAGGTTAAGAGGTTGGGGGGGTTCTGCTGAGCTGTTTTTGCTTTGTGGTGTGCAAAGGAACACTGTCACTGCCTTCCGCCAGGTTTCAGATTTACGTTGATGGATAAAACAAACCCACGTTCCATGATGCGTCTAGCAGAGTGCTGCTAACTAGTGCATGTTGGATTTTGTAGGTTATTTTAAATAATATTTAATATTTGGATTGACAATACAAACCGTCAGGAATTTTACCATGGTTTATCATGAAACCAGTAACCATTACATCCCTAACTCTTACCATTTCCAAAATATCTTAGCTCTAAAAAAAATGCCTTATGATTTTTATTTGTACAGGGTAACTGCACCCCAGCGCTGAGCATGACTCCACCCACTACAACTTTGAAAAATATGTCAAGAAGTTGAGTGAGGGGAGGGGCTGAGAGGAGGACCACTATTACATTTGATGACGTGGAAGCATACTAAGTGTACCATTGTTTTTTAACAGATATGACGTGTAGTTCTGAATTCAGCACATAAAATGCAGATTTAAAAAAAAAAGCATTGATGTCTCATCACAGATCAATCCTATTACTTTGTTTACAGCTAAAAAAACTCAATTTAGGGTGCAGTTACACTTACACTACACACTAAGGCTACAGTGGTCGCTTAAAATACAGTGGGATCCAACTAATCTGTGTCTGTCTTTATGGTTTGGTATTCTTCTATAGTTTAAGAGACTAAATGCAAGATAGGTGTATTCGATCAATAGACCTCTTCTCAGGTTGAAACTAGGCAGTCCTATGTTAAATGCTACTGAAGTTGCTAGTTGTTTTTGGGCGTGTCCAGACCAAGCAGACTGGCTTTCCACCCACCCACCCAGCTATCGGCCATAAGGTCTATCAGCCATTTTATCTCAAAGGCCTGTCTGTCTTTATCCCTTTAACTTAGGCAGATTGACAGCTGCTCTCTTACCCTCGTACAGCCAATCAGAGATGCCGTTGTAGATGACCCCCTTCTTCCCTGAAGACGTAAGTCTCCAAGAGTTGCTTTGGACATCTGTTTGATAGTAAATGTTGTTTTCAAATATGTAGATCTGTGAGGAAATAGAGGACTAATTCATTTAGAATTGCATCACTAAAAATGGCAGCAGCAAAATCAGCAGGATATATGCTTTACTCTCATGACTAGTATGTGTAGGTACAGTATCCAAATACAATTGTACACAATACAATATTTTTTGCTTGCCAGCTGTGGTTCTTTGATCCAGGTTGCATACAGCATTGGAGTCAAAAAATGGCAGTTTGCCAATGTAAACTAACTAAATGACTGTTGCATTGTCATTTCAATATTTGCTTTGCTTCCTTGTAAAAAATACACCTTCAAGTTAAAAGAGAAAACATTTAACAACACACATAATTATGTGATGAAAAGGTTTATTCAATGGAAGGCCGTGAATAATATGTTCATCTGTAGTGACTATGTTGACAAATATACACCCACAGCATCTGAATAATGAAAACCACATTGTCATTAGCAGGGTGAGTCTACCCTGTAGGGCATTCACGAGATTCCACTGGGGCCGGAATAAATACTGCAGGAACTAGATAAATATGCTATCAAATGTTTAATTACTTCCCAGGTCAACACTGTGGGGAATAATGGACTGATTATTCCTGCTTAATACTATCTGCGTGGAGACATTAGTCATATGGAAAGGTTGGCTAGCCAACAATATGTCCTTAAGCAACAACTTGATTAGTGTTCTTATTGTTAGCTGTATTCAATGTAATGAGTTCGTTTTGGGAGAGTTTCTTTTGCATCATAAACAGTGTTTGATAAACATTTGCCATGGGACAGAAAATATTCTAAATTATGAACACAGTTTCTTTACATGGCTCAGACTTGTAAGGATGATTTTCAGATCTGTCTTAGCAGAGCCATATGGCAACAATAAAAGTACATATTTCTTAGAATATTGTAAAGAACATAAGCCCTCTTATTCACATATTTGTATCTCAGCTCACAACTGTCAAGTGTAGTTTGCTGTGGTTGGCTATAGGGGAAGAAATATTCATATTGTAACATTTGTTTTCACCAAAAGGGTAATTCCACACACAAATCTAAGTGTGTTTTTGACAAAAAAGATACAGTTTCTACTTGTTTATGGCAATATAAGTAAAAATTGCACATTGTTAATTTTAATTTATTAATTTCCACACTTCGTAATACATTTCAGCAGCTTAAATAAAAACCTCTCTCTCAATTATTGCAAGGTTAAATGAACACTTCCCTCATTATTACCAACTTATTGTCTTCTCAAGGCAAATGTTTATATAAAAATGCACATAATGTGTATTTCTACAGTGTAGCAATGCTAAGGTTAAACCACAGTACACAGTGAAGTCGTTTATCTAACTGTGGAGAATTAAATGCTTAAATGACCTGTTGGGTGCTTATCAGCTTCACTGAGGTAGAGCTGCAAATTTGTACTTGAGAGTGAGTTCAGGTTTCTGGTAGGTGGTTTTTTAAATAGGTGCTGAGGTTCCAATAGTATTAATTAAGTGGAATCTCTGCAGTCCATACTTTGGACTAGTAGTAGCGAAGTTGGACATTTAGGACATAACATTGTGCAGATAGTTATAAATGGCACAGGCCTAATATTTATTAATTAAATACTGTATTTATCTCTATTGTCTTTGTTTGAGAAAGTGCCTTATTCTATTTGAAATGCAGTATGTTGTATAAAAGTTTGTTAGATGTTAGATATACCCCACCTGCTAGATTATGATGAAAATGCCAGCATTCATTAATGACCATTTGATTCACAACTTCTAAAACTATAATTGAGCATAGAAAACATATATTTTATCACTATATACACCATAATACAAACATATTGTTATTTCAATATCATGTCAGTTTTTGCTGACCTATGTTGAAATAAGCCTATTTATTATTCAGTGACTATAGCTTTGGATGAACAAATATTAGAAACCAAACAAATACAACATTTATGCAACAGAGTGACCTGCCCTGTACTCAAAGTGGTAGTGTGCATATGACTAGCACTGTATTAGTATGGGGATAATTGTGGGCAGTGTTATTAGTAGTATAGTACAGTATATGCAGAATCCCTGCAGAGTTTAACGCTGCGTTTAATTGGCTCCCCTTAATGAGGCTTGAGCTCCCTCCAATCATTTTTGCATTTTAAGGGGGTTTCTATAATATTGACAAAATGCTATTTTTCTGTATCTTATCATAACGGATCATGCTTAAAATTAGTGATGTATGATTCACGCATGAGTGAACCGTCGTTAATTTGCTTTGTAGCAAACTTAATCTCCTGTTTGCATTGGTTACAATTGATATATTTACAATATAGCCTAATTTGTTGTAGTAGTAGACACATCGAGGGGGAAGGCATGTTTTGACAATTCACTTGAAGGACAAACGTACAGCCTACAACCAGATATTATTTATTGCACAGCAGTGTATGTCAATATATTGTTTTATTCAAAGTTAAATCTTAGTTATTATGACTCCCTATCATGATATAGGCTAAAACTGGCACATGCTAGCAAAACTCATGGGTCTTTCTGGATCTTATAATGACACAACAGAAAAGCCCACCTAAAAATAAATAAAGAAATAAAATAACAAAAACAAGACTCCCACAAAAGTTGTGGTATTAATCGCACAATGCCTGCACACAAGTGTTATGCTTCCAATTACCATTACATGTAATTCGCAGGAATTTAGTGGCATATTGTCCTTCAAGGTGATAGGCTGAATTATCATTGCATTAACACAATCGAAGACAATTCTGCAAAAAGTGAATTATTAATATTAGTGAAGGAGACCGTTATTGATGTTATTGACTGAGGCTTTAAGTAATTTGTGGAAACAGTTCACTGTCAAATAATTTTAATT
The DNA here is from genome assembly GCA_026546735.1 of Forbesichthys agassizii. Taxonomy (NCBI): domain Eukaryota; kingdom Metazoa; phylum Chordata; class Actinopteri; order Percopsiformes; family Amblyopsidae; genus Forbesichthys; species Forbesichthys agassizii. The sequence goes on from JAODLL010005330.1 coordinate 16,774, forward strand.
TGCATAGTTTGTTAAACATATTGATATTGCCATGAGGTAATTTGCTAAGGACAGACACTTTACTTTGTTTTTAAGATTATTTCTATACACATAAGATAATCAATAATTGAGCCTCCATGACTCCCACCAGAAGTGATACATTTCAACACTTTAAACCAATTGGACAGGATCTGCATAATTTCCGCAGTTCTAAATTGCCAGTGAATCAAATGGAGATAACTGGTTGATGGATAGCAGCATGGGGAATAAATTAAGGAGAGAAAAAAATAAAAATAATCACCCCAAAATAAAATTAATCACAAATCACAAATATCAATTTACACTAAAATCATTGATGCTGAACCAGAAGCTACTCACTAGCTGTTGGCTGTGAACGCCCCAGGAGGCAAACTGGAGCACTGAATCAGACACCTCTGGAGGGTTCAGCTCCCGCACCTCTCTAAAGCAGATTAACACACTGGTTATACACAGAGGTAGCATGGAGGTCCTATGTATTGTCTATGATCAGGTCAGGACCTTGATGTTACAACTGTTAGACAACAGAACTAATGGTAGTAATGTCAAGGTCTTCCATATGGGAAGCTCAGCAAGATCCCAACGTGCAAAATTTATAACTCTATAAATTTTACACGCAAAATGTGTCTGCTAGTTTCAGACAGACACACTTGTCATTTTCCCATCCAGCGCCCCACATTGTCTAACTAGCAAATGCACTTGCACCCATTTGAGCGCCCGTGGGTGTGTTGGTGTAAACATGAGGTGTGGTCTAGTGCATTGCTGGTGCATCTCTTTCTGTGAGATTGACTTCTGGTTTAAAGTCAATGGCACATAGAAGCGTTTACAGTATGGCGGGTGCATTACATGGGTACAATCTGCTTGTTACACACAGACACGAGGTGCACTCCTTACATACACAGTTTGTGCAAAACATGCAAAAGATTTAGAATGAATAGAGTACAATGTGAAATAGTATTAGTATGTTTTTTACATCATCATATTTTAGGGATCTTTTGTGAAATCTCACGGTTGCCGTATACAGTCTGCTCACGCACTTTCACAAGCCCTCCGATATAATAGATAATACCCTTATTGGTTTATTATATGTTACGCCCAAACCACACCTATGAATAATAAATAGAGCTGTAGAACCATTTTGAACCGAGCGCTTGTCAACTAGTGCCTTACTGTATGCTTTAGTCCGTGCACGTACAGTAGATCGTTAAAATATAAGACTTTGGAAACAAACATTTGAACATTTCATGAAAATCTGGTCAGAATCTAGAGCCAAGCCACATTTAAATGTTGACTCAGGATCTGTAATGAACAGTTTATCAAATATATGTAACTGACTTGCAGCACATCATGAATACAGAACTACCTTCAATTGCATCAGCTTTTTGCAAGGTGGACTAAATGCCTGGTGCATCTCTGAAAGTACGTTTTCACAGAGAGCACTAGGTGTTGTGTAGGTTTTATTAACAAAATAAATATCTATCAACATTCTGTTGTTCAGCCAAGTTCCATGTTTTGGCACAAAACTCACACTTTTCCCTCCCAGAAGCGCATACTTAAGCAAGCGTAGGAAAGGTGCAACTTGCCATTCTGCACCCCTATGGCAAGCAGAATGTGGATTTATCCATGTGTGGTCTGTTGGTACAAACCATGCCATGTTTTTAGGTGCACAACGTATTGAAATTACACCATAAATGAGCACCAACATGTACATCTGTTGGAGAAAATGCGTGCAAGAATATACAGTAATAAGTGATGGCCTTGCAAATTATGGCAGTTAAATAACTCCATATTAGGAAGTAGGGGTTAGCTTTTTGCTCAAAGATGTTAACAGATCCAGGCTGATGCTTGAACCGCCAAGCCTTTTAACTAGGAGTCACCTAGCATAACACCCCTCTAAACATTAGGTATAAATATACGTACCTGTAGGCTGTATTCATGTTTGGACTGCATTTATGTGGTTAATGCTCACCTAGTTAGCAAGTTGTAGATCAAGTACGATGCCAGGAAAGAGTGTTTGTATACCTGATGGAAAAGACAAGTATGTTGTAAGTATAGTTATCAGTAGGAACACAAAAGAGGTAAAATGTTCACGTACAAAAACATGTTAATGGATGCACGGATCAGAGACATTAACAATGCCTTTTAATCTTTGTATAGTTGGTCCCATTGTATCAGTCAAATCAGTCACATTTATCAAATGTTAAAATAGTTTTTCCCCTACTCTACATTATAAACTTGGTGCTGTGTTGAGTGCTGTAGGTCTTCTCTAGTTTACCGCCTACTAATAGAATGAGCAGAGAATATCATTTCACCAAGCTTTTATTTCTGCATTTGCTTAGATAATGGTAAAATACCTGAGTGCCTCTGCATAGCAATCAGCCCGCGCATTAGCATAACAATATTACACAGAGCTTACCCCAGAGCAAAATGATAAACACCGCCAAAGCGCCCCACTCCCGTTATAACCAAAGCTCAATTGTGCATGGAATGGAATCTGCTTGGCTGATGTACCAGCTACCCAGCCATCACTCTTAATTTTGAATCATCTCTTCACTGCACAGATGAATTCTCTGGAGAATATAAAATGGCAGTGTGACGGTCTGATTTTTTTACTTAAAAAGATGTCAGTTGCGGTGAGCACATCCACTTGATAGCTGACTGAACGATGATTTCTTGATAAGGCTGTCATCGGTGTTTGGCACATTTGTAGATATGGGGATAGGACTCTCAGAGTAACGTGTTTTATGAGATGGAGGGCAACGCGGGTGAAGGTAGGAAGCTTCCAATTGACCTGGGTCCAATAGTGTTATTTTTAAACTGCTTCACATACATTTATACAACATAGAAATATATTGTAAGACGTACACTTGTTGTTTTAGTTATAGCGCCCCCTAGAACACAACCTACTCCCCTGCAACTGCCCCATGTGCCTGTTTAAGAGTGGCAGAGAAGATGTGTGGGCTCTGTGGGGGAAGGGTGGAGATGAGCAACAGTCAGCACTGCCTGCAGGAGAAGTATTCAGTCCTAGAGTGTAAGACCAAAACAGCTACGTATTTGTATTCCTGGTTTTAACCAGTACAAATAGTGTAACCTGTAAACCGCAAAGTGAAATTTAAAAAAAAATCATATTAGTGCAGGGAGGTGACATTTTCCATTGAGAATGTAATATTCTCTAGAGCAGAGGTTGCACTGCTGTAATGTCACAAGCTGAGCATGCGTTCACATGACTATTGTTTTATTAACTTCCCTACTGGATAAGAAAGAGCTACTTCCAATCTTTCAATATCCCTTACAATTTTTTAAATGAAAACGGAATCTTCAGTAAGCAGTAAAGAATATTACAGAAACAATCACATACAGTATATATCTTAAAAATATTTGATCCAAGAGGCAAAATATGGATGCTAATTTCTGAGTATACCTTAATTTGCCAAGAGGCTAAATTGGCACAGTGCTATTTTTCTGTGTTCATCTTAGCACATATCTATAAATCATTCGTAAGCTTTGATATTAACATGAGCAACAGAACATAAACATAGGAGCCGAGCTTGTCTGCAAAATCTGGGTAATTATGTCAAAATCTTCCAAGTGCACAGCAACATTGTTGTTGGAAGCTGCTGACTAAAAAAGCATAACACACCACTGAATCAATGAGGAAGCCGCGTGAAGCCACTGGTGTGGGGGCATGCTATTACTGTCCCAAAAGCAGGGGCTGTCAAATGATGTCGTGGTGATGAACAGATCAGATGAGAACTACAGCAATCACTCTCCTTCAAACTAACTCATTGTGAGCATGACTCATCATGAAGCCATGGCAAACAGAGATGATACTGTGGCCAGAAGAATAGAAGCACCTACATTAGATTAGGAAATTATATAATATTTTGACTGAATATAAAGCTTGGATTTTATGAGGGTTGTTATAAGAAAGTTTAAGCATGGGAGGCATGTGGTCAAAAGGTTTATTGAAAATGGAAGCATGCGTCATATTCAAAATGTCAGTGTTGGAAGGAAATTGAACACTGACATTTTCATATGAATGTTGATATTAAGTATCTGATATGATTCACACGTGTATATTTTAGGAACAGTCCTCAGTTTGTGTCCAGAATTCCTCTTGCGGTTAAAACAGCCATAACAAATATCTCCCAGTACATGTAATTGTGTTTCAAAACATAAATGCTGAGCTGGGGCAGAAAAGTTGTGATCTGGTGGTGTTTTAACACAACTGAGGAGGTGCCAAAATCCTTACACTGAGAAATCCAGATCAAATAGAATAAAAGTGCTGACAAAATGTGTCCGTTTTGCTGCTATCACAGCCACCAATGAACATGTGCATGTTTCTCTACGCTGCAGCAAACACCTTTCCTTCTGCTGCAATGATAATGAGTTTCCAAGATTGTCTTTCTATCTTTAGATCCACACCTGAGATGCCACAACCCTCTGCAGCATTGCTGGATCATATACTGTAACTGTGAGCACACACACACATGTGAACACACACACAAATAGATAAAAGAATGCATCAGTTTATATTTCTTGGATAAGAGGCTGAAATGTTATTACATTCTGTTGCAAGTAAAATCTGGCTACCACATTGCCACCCTGTTCTACATCCTGAACAATGTATTCACAGGCCCTCTTGCTTTGTTAATTTCAATATTTTAGGATTTAGAATTAGACTTCACTACAATACAGTACTATGATTAACAATTAACCTTTCAAATGTAATTATAATCCCTTTTTCTAGTGTTTGGTGACAGGTGTGGCATATCAAGATGCTGATTACACAGCATGATTTTTGCACAGGTGTGCCTTGGGCTGGTCACAATTTAATTAAAGAGGTCAGCTATTGCAAGCTAATACACATTTAGTCAAATTTACCAAATATCTCCTTGCATTTCCCTAAATTACCATTCTTTGTGTGTGCTGACAAAATAATCAGATACATACACAGCCCTGTCTCCATAAATAGTAACATAAACAAAGTGGCGAACAGCACTCATATCAACAAAGCTGTAGTACTATGCTTTGCTTCACAATGCTTTTCGATTTGTGGAGCGGCACCGCAGAGGGCCGCGGAGTGATATTGTTTTAATTTGAGCTCGAACTTAGCAAGCGTTATCGTGAATTACTAACTGCCTTTAAATGTAAAAAGTAGCTGCATGTACATGTACCACAATATTCCATTTGGTATCCGGTTGAAAGCCCAACCTAAATGAAAATGCTCCACAAACACCTCAATCGGACAATAACACAAAAGCCCAAGCCAACTGAAAATGTATTTGGAAGCAGAGGGGTAGCATAAACTGTTCATAACTCGAGTGAAATAATAATTATATAATAATATAATAAATAATTAAGTTTACCCTGATTAAGTTTGCGTTCTTGTGCGCATGCCACAAGGCCCCAAGTCTTCAACTTTCAGCTACTGTTATTTTGTGAATGCTGAATTGATTGGAGACCAAGTCTGTAGAAAACAATTGCGACACATGTACTGTTAATAAGTGCACGGCGCATGTAAGCGCCAGATCGTATTCAATAACATCCCATGTAAACAAGTAACTCGAAATCTTCACTTGGAAGGATTTTATTCACAATTACAAAAGTGTTCATGCAAACTATTGTTCATTCTGGTAGAAACTAGTTCTGTAGAAAACTCAAGGGTAACAAGGGTATGTTCATTTATTTGATAGTTCTGATAGTAATTTGATAGAAGCAATAAAGAGTAAAGAGGTATTTCATAAGTGCTGATATTAAGTCTACCACGCTCCCTCTCGTGATATTGCTTAAATAGCTTACAGTCCATGGTCACCCCATGTTCAACTATTTTGGTTATCCTAGTTTAAAAAAAGATACCAACGCAATTAGTACCAAATGACATATCTGCACTATTACTAAGGTAATTTGCTATTGAAATATCAAAGGGGCTTTAAATTGGCTACTGGGTTAGTTGACTAATGTGTTTTAATAGTGCTGGAGTGATAGCCTGCATGTAAAAAATGCTTACTTTAATTAATTTGGTCTCATAATTAAAAAAACACCAGTCCTGTACAGTGGATATATTTGCCTTTGTCAAAATGTTTAGCTTTGCAACACAAAGACCGTGGTATAGGCGAATATTGAATTCAAATCCAGTAGACCCAAAAGTCATTATTTGGACAAGGGCACCTCCCAAAAATGACATTCTGTAGCCTTCAATTTAGCAGGTTTATATGTATAATAAAAGTAGAGCTGGCAAAGGGACATGACTAGAATGTTACCAAGAGCTGTCTTGGTTGAAGCTAGCATTACTAACATCTTGTTTTTGTTTGAAACTCCAAGATACTTACAGTACATCTAACTCTTCTCTCTTGGCCTTACACGACCATTACTACATTCAAACCAATATCTACCCCTCCTCCTACACAGTTGTTTTGACACATATTGAAGAGGAAATCTCAAGGGGCTAATGCATTATATTCATCTAATGATAGCAATGTACAGTATAGTACTGTAGGTCATGTAAACACTTCAGTGGAACATTATCTTAGTTCAGTTCTGAAAGGCTCCCTATATAAATTATTATGGCTTCACTCTCAAACAGCAAAGTAGGGGTAGACTTGGGACCCTTCAAAGAACACCTCGATCGGAAGAGAAATAGCCAACCAGACTGAAATTTCATTCCGAAGCAGAGAGGTAGTATAACCTGAATGAAAGAATAATTATACCATGTAAACGTTTAAACCCGATTACTTCCTGGTTGCGTTCTCATGTGCATGCCCCGTCTTACGTTTTGTGTGATGCCAGTTAGTAAACTATTTTGCACAGCTACTGTATAATGGATGTATTATAAGAAAGGCACACAGTCTGGACAAAACAACTGCTATGCGCACAAATAAGTGAATTAAGTGAATGGGAGTTAGTATGGTGACTTCATCTGGGGCCGTACATTTCTCCACCAGTCACATAAATAGCCTTACTCTCCGAGGTACCTACAACTAGAAGCTAGCCAGTTTTAACATTTGCTAGCGGGATAAGTTACATTATGAGCTAACCCGAAACTGTCAATTGGAAAGACAAAGTGTCCATGCAAACCCAGCTACTGATTTCTATGTGTGAGTGACATCACGTGTGTGACACCTATATGAGAAATAACGTTGAGGAAAGTACGGTACCTGTCAAAGTGAATCATGTTGCCTTTATAAAATGTGCTGGCCTTTTATCAGTGCTGGCCCAATGATTACTTAGGACAGCGGTATCTACATGGCTGACGCAGAATGGGGACGGATGGTCCCTTTTCCACACAGGTGTAACTTATGTTAGGTATACTGTAGTAATGTACTGAAGGTCCATTTAATGTATCCATGCCATCAATTACAATGTACCTGTACAGTGTTTGGGCTATATTGGTGCATTCACATGCTCACCTCCACCCGCCGAGACCACATCACTCCTGTCCTTTACAACCTCCACTGGCTCCCGGTCAAATACAGGATTCAATTCGAAATACAACCTTCAAAGTCATCAGCAACCTAGCTCCTCCATACCTCTCTGAACTCCTCCCTCACCCCACCCCTAACCGTTGCCTCAGGTCTGCAGATACAAGCGCATTGAAAACCATCAGGACCAAGCTCTGGACCTGGGGCGACAGGGCCTTCTCTGCTGCTGCACCAACTCTGTGGAACGCCCTCCCCAAACACATCCGTCAGATAAGCACCCTGCAACCATTCACAGGCTCTCAAAACACATCTCTTCCAGCTAGCCTTCAGCAGCTAAAACTCCTCCCCTTCTCCCATTACATTTTTATTTTCTGAATCCCGTGCGTCAACCTACCTTGTGTTTTGTTCTCGTTTTTGTTTTTTGTGAACTTGGAAAAGCAGCTTTGAATACTCAGAAAAGCGCTATATATAAGTTTAATTTCATATTATTTCTTCTTATTATTGGAATGATGCAACTGGCATGTGTGTTTACTTTACTTACTTACTTAAAGTGTGCTGCATTTAGTACTAGTCATGTGTCAAATAACCCAAAACAGCAATGCTGCATTATGAACAGGGTGCTTTCTTGATTGGCCTAGTTTACACAGGGCTGGGACATCATGGATTGAATACTGCATGGGCTTCTATGTGCACAACAACACAGTGTACTCCCAAGATGTTAATGAAAACCGTCAGCTCAAGCTAGGCACAGCACTTTAACTTTACATTGTTGCTGCTCATCCAAACAAACACAATGTGTGTGTGTGTTTCTGTGTATCTTTAATATGTTTACTGTTACATTCTACAGCACAACAGTAAACCATAAAAAGATGAGAAGGTTAATGGACAGTATGGCTAGTGTCAACTGCAAGGGTTTAAAGTGGCTTTATGAGACTTTCTGCCACTAGATGTCACAGTAAACGCACCAGCGTCTCAGACCAACACAAACCCGCTGTAGGCCACACACACACACACACACACACACTAACATGCACTCACTGCCATCCCTGCTATTTAAACAAAGAATAGAGGAGCTCAGATTACAACACACACAGAGGGAGTGTGATGTCATTCTCTGCTCATGACAATAACTGAAAATAGTTTATGCTGCCTTGTTAATAGTTAAAATATCATATAGTATATCATCTTAAGTATCATGACTAGGCTATAAATCAGGAGAACTGAATCCTCATTAAATGTGTAGTAAGCGATTCTGGAGGAGCATTGTTAATATTTGTAAAAACAAAGACACCTCTCCTTTAAATGCTATTTGGTGCTCCGACAGAAGCTCTGCCCGAGACATTGGACACGCACTGACAAAGCTGGGATAGTGTTGTGTGGTGCTGTCTGCACCACTTTGTGTAGAAACACCCTTTTTAGCATGCACAGAAAAGGCAGATATTCTAGTTGATTGTGAGGATATATTCATATAATTTGACACACAATGTATTAGCTTACAATCCTGCACATCACATTCAACAGAGGTGCAGTGCACAGGGAAGCTACAATGTCAAAATTCCAACATTTCCCCCCATCATCAAACTAGGAAGACATTTTCAAAAACAAATAGGAGTTGATTAAAGCAGCCGTCAGCTAGGTTGTCAGTTTATGTTTGTGTGCTTTGTTGACGCACATTGATTTTGGGCTCCGTCATCCTTTGCCAATCGATACATATGTGCCGTTAGCTTTTTGGTGCTGTCGGGCTCTTGCTAGTTTGAGACATAATATTCCACATCCCCTGTCCGCCCACAGGATGGGATGGGAAATGTGTGACTGACACTCCCATGTCATCAGTGAGGTAAAATGGAACATTTACAACTGTTGCTGAAAAATACATTATTTATCATTAATACTGGTGTATTTGGTCATGTTAGAGTGCTAGAGACCTGATCCTGGTCCATGTCTTCACATTGTATAGCAATTTCTTTGACAATAGAAGTAAGTTCAAAATGCTTTTGTCAGGAAGTAAATCAATGTCAATGTCAAACTCTGGTAGATAGGGTTAACACAAACACTAACAGTAAGATGGTTATGTAATTCATTATAATTAATATATGAAATGCAAGATATTATGCAAACCTGCTATTATCACTGCAATGCTTTCCTTAAGAGTTATTAGCACATTATTTATTGAAATCTTTGCAGGCAAACCAAACAGCACACTGTAGCAATTTGTGTATTGAACAGCTGTTGCCATTCAAATGTATGCTAAATAAATGAAAAATGTAATGCATATATTTGCATATTAACATACATAGGTCACTGTAAGAACCTAGCTGCAGTCTCCTAAAACCATGGTTGCAGACATTTAACTTAAGTTAAGTACTGTTAAATATTTTGATGAACAGTCTAAACAGTTTAGATTTGCTCCATGCCAGTGTAGCACTGTACAGTAATAGCAAGTGCAACATGGTTTTCATTTATACTGTATTTCTCTATAACCTATTCACTTTCTGGGGAATAGTAATAATGTGTACAAATGTGAACATTCCAATCAAACTCCCCCACAATCTGTAGTAATTGTATTTGCCTCCCGCATTTGCATTATTTGGATGCATATCAATACTATAAACATACTCCTAAGAATAGTGATTTGGTCATTAAATGAAGGATATACCTTATCTGCTTAAAATCAAATGTAGCATTAACTCAGGCAAGACAGGGTGAATGGACTGCATTTATATAGAGCTTTTCCATCCTTCCGGACCCTTAATGCGCTCTATAGGATTGCCTCACATTCATCCATTCATACAGTGATGGTGATGTCAGCCATGCACCGCCGGGAGCAGTTAAGGTGTGTCTTGCTCAGGGACACCTCAACATTTGGTGAGGAGGTTCGAGCCACGGACCTGTCGATCACCTACCACCCCACTATACCCACTGAGTCTGCCTGCACCTAGCTGAGTCACCCACACCTACTCATTGGCCCTTTGAATGAATGGTCTTTTTAAAACACTTGGTTGCATTTCTCATGTTTCCCTTCATGTTATTGCTGTAACTAAAGTAATGTCCGCTGCTGGCGAGTATCTAACAGTATCTAACAATGCTTTAACCCCACTGGCCTGCGCATAGCTGGGTTTGATGAGAAGCCCTCTGAACTAAGCCATTCTTCCAAAGATAATGGAATAACAATAGTATCCTGCTTTATGTTTTAGGTTATCATTTGCTTATACCAGACGACAAATGCCTGACTGAAATGTCTTTCAGAAAGCAACAATACAGGCAGGGTCACTCATTCTCGGAAACGCTCTCTAACTTTCACCTCAAATCCAACCAATATTACTCCGCCCCACACATCGAAATTCATTGAAGCAAAGCATAGTACTATGACTTTGTTAGTGTATTAGCTTGCATTTAGCTTGCAATAGATGACTATACCTTTAAGCATATGCAGAAGGAAAGGTTCATCTCTTAATTACACCAACATTTATTATGCTTGTGAAACAGTTTGTGCATGTAACAGAGGTGTTAACGGTCGCTCAAAGCACGAGAGTTAGCGTTATACACAGATAGCAGACATGCCCATTTGTGGCTGGATTGCAATGCGATATTTAATGAGAAGTTTGAATTTATTTTTGACGAGTGGAATTACATTTGGTATTACATAGAGAGTAAAGTACTGAAAAAAGATACAGTTCCAGGTATTCCAGGTATAAATACATTTGTTCAAATGTCAACAGTACTGTAGGGGCACACCAAACGTTAAGATAATATATTGTTGCATCCCTAACAAAACATTCTTAGATAGTAATGGCTGGCCTTTAATGTAAGTGTTCTGTATTACATAGAGTAGCAGTAAATATCAAAGGATGTAAACTGTGTAAGTACATGTAAGTTGATTTGTCACCTTGTGACAAAAAGGTTGTTTTTAACCTGGTTAATCCATTGGGACATACCTGCTCCTATGGTAATACAGTACATTTGATATCAGGATCCGCAGATTGATATCAGTTTGAACTACCACCTGCACCATGGCTGCTCCATCAAACACAAACATCAGAACACGTTCTTATGGAATATTAACAGATTCTCACCTGCATAACATCATATCCTAGAAGAACAAAGTTCTGATCTGGAGACACAGCAAACATGGAGGCTTTAAATGTTGCCTGTAGAAGGATAAACAAACAGAAAATACTGTTTAATTTGTGTAGTTGGCTTCTCAATATGTTCATCTTGATAAAAACATTTAGCAAAATACCATAATTTCAATTTTAGTTTACTTTAAACACGGTAGAGGCTACAATCGACTCGCTATTGTCATACAACATACTGTATTCCTTTTCAATCATTTAGCTGGTGTACTGAACAAATTGTGTTCATAAATGTTTGACGTCATCGGGCAGTAAATGATTGTTCATTTGCGGTACTAAATGGAAATTAACAATTGTATATCTTTTCAATTTAAAAAACGAACGTGTCTTCAAAGCTGATCACCACTATAATGTTTTTCTTTTCTCTAATACATTTTTAATCCTGATCGGTAAAAATTCTGAGATATGTTTACACTTTGACTGCATTAAAGGTGATCTGTGAAGAAAATTACCATCTTTATCAAGGCAAGAATATCATAATTAAACTAAATTGATAAAACACTGAGAGCCAACCAGACTGCTATTTTATAATATTCCCGTGCCATATCAACAAGGAAACAGCCACAATCAGCCTAACAATATCAACCCCAAATGGAATGGTATAGACTATGGTTTGCAGGTAACTGTAATGCTTTGTAGGCAGCAAGTGCATGCCAAGAAACAAAAAAAACAGGGAATAGCCTTGCTCTGCGTTTAGTTACTTGTAGGCCTTGATCACACAGAAACTTGTCGCCAGCAAGACTATTGTTTTCCTATGGTACGGTGCAATTGGCATGAGCTCTTCTCTTTTATTTAACCTAAAGGACACACTGTGTAGCTCATGTTAATGTGACCTCAGACTACCATAAGGTTACTTGTGACTCCATGGTTCTGTGCTGGGCTCTTTGTATTTTTGAATTTATATGCTACCACTGAGTGATATTATATGTAAATATAGTTTTCATAGTTATGCTGATGAAACTCAACTTTATCTTAGAATCTTAGAGTCATGCCTTTGGAAATTAAACAATGGATGTATTTAAATGTTCTTCACCTGAACCCAAATAAGATTGAAATGTTTATTATTGGACCAGCCAGGCACAGACACCTGTTTAAGGATGCCACACTTAACTTTGACAATTGTAATATTACTCAGAATAACTCAGCAGAAAATGTAGGATTGATATGTGCGCTTTTTTTTATTTGCATATGAAATAAAAATAGCATTTTTCCATCTTCGACACATTACAAAGATTCTGCTGATTTTATCTTTGATAGATGCAGAGTCTTATTCATGCGTTTGTATTTTCACATTTAGAATACTGTAATGGTTTACTCTCTGGCCTTCTGAGAGAGTATTTTTAAAAGTCTTCAGATGGTACAGAATGCTGCTGCCAGAATCTCTAGAATATTTGATCACATTACTCCAATCGTTGCCAAACTTCATTAGCTGCCAGTTTATCTGAGTTTATGTGTTTACCTATAAAGCATTACATGGATTGGCACCTTCCTATTTATCTGATCTAGTGATACCGTAGGTTCCATCCTGAGCCTTGCACTCACAAAATGCAGGCTTGATATCCATCCTTAAAGTTAAAAAGAAATCAGCAGGATTTTTAGAGCATTCTGACATAGGGTCCCACTTTTATGGAATTCCCTCCCAGCTAATGTTAGAAGGGCTAGTACGGTTTCGACCTTCAAAATCAAACATAAATCCTATTTGTATAGTTAAACATTTAATTGGGGAACATTTAATAGCTATTTACTAACCATTTAGGGGACTAAATGGTCATACATTATTTCGTGTCGTTTTTGTGTGTTTCTGGCTCCTGATTCTCTTTCTCTGAGTGTGGTGAATGGGAGATGCTGTCACGATCCTGGAGGAAGTGTGGATGATGCAGCTCTGGTCTGGTGATGTCATCGGGGGAAGATGCTGCCTTGGTCAAGGACAGCGTATTGACGGTGATATTTCCTGTGCTGAGAAAGAGATTTGTGTGCTGACCCAATGGTGTGTTGTTATCTCTTGCTTGGTGGGGGAATTGTCGTCAAGAGTACATGCTGACATGGTTCCGGACAATGTGTGGATGGTGGTGGCTACCGCTGCACCAGCTAGGTTTCCAATACAAACAGTACAATGCTATGGTTGTTGAGCGGCCCTGTAAATGTCTTAGTCTTGGGTGTGCTTGGGACACACATTGGCAAGAAAAACATCTTGAATTGTCCACGAGGTCATTATGCCTCATTTAAATGTACAGCGGTTTACACACCAGTCCGTTAGAAACTGAGTTAGCATCAAGCATAATCCATTTACGGTTGTTACGGTACTCTTCTGAATCAATCGGGTGGAAAACAAGTCTAGAAGCTCAGTTGAATGCCAGGGCATATAGTGATCAATCTGTATGTACGTCTTGTGTGAACAAACTAGGCTATAGCTTCACTAGAACAATGTTGGTGTAATTACCATATTCTCCTAAAATAAATGTTTTATAGCCTATGCCTTGAGCATATTACTATAAGCTAAATATGCACTCAGACTTCACTTACTTGTGCAATCAATGCTTGTTTAAAATGAATGTTCTATGAACTGATTCAAATGCACAATATTTGTGTAATTACATTTGTCCCTTGCCCCTTTACAATGTGGAAATGCAAGGTTACGGACCGGACACATCTGTTCATTTCAGAAAATATCTCAAAGAGACCTTTGACATATCATCAAAACTGACATTTCTTATGCCTTTCTTGATAGGTTGGGTTGGCTTTTGGTTTTAAACTAAACATTAAAAAGTGATTAAAAAAGTGATTTTGATTTCTGAATGAACTTACATAATGAAGTGACAGTAGTCGATCAGCTTTGTAGAAACTTTCATAGTATTGTTTGAAGAAACAATGGACGTCAACTGAGGTTAAATAGAGGTTAATTAGTTAATTATGTGCCATGCCAGAGGAATAATTTTACAGCAAATAACCTTGTTTGGGTTTAACAGTATATTGGGGTAAGGATGCTATAGAGTGGAGAGTTTAACACAAGTCTCCTTGAACTTACAAATTCCTTGCAGTTCCAGTGACTCCAGTACTTACAAATGTCGTGTTTTTCAGTAATACAACTGTCTTGTTGTTTTGTGTGCTGGCTTTGAAGACGTCACCATCCCAACTTCGGAAAATGACTTCCTCCTCTAGGATAGAAAAACATTACTTATTTTGGGAAATGTGTACAATTGTTGTTTTCATTAGCGCTGGTGGAAAGGTGGGATTTCTTGACTAAATTCTAAAATACCTGGGAGAATTTTGCTGTTGTCAATGTCTCAGACATCCCAACCTGCTAGAATTTCTTTCAGGGAGCTCTAGATCTCCTTTCAGGAAGGGTCCCGAGTAAAACGTTATAAAGGTCAGTACAAGCACAATGCTTATCTTGATTATCTAACCAGACATAATGTAGACCTAACTGAGATGACACCGTTTGACTTAGATAAAGTTTTTTCAATTGATGTGTTGTTAAGGCTAAATAGTCTACTTCACCAGTTAAAATAGAAATGCTCCTTAAAAATATTAAAACGATTGGTCATAGGCCCATATAGGACTGCAGCTCTGATCTAGATCATCAATGCACAGCAGCTAGCATATGCTAATGGAGGTCTGAAGACTATACAATAATTTTTACCTACTATGGGCAAGTGAGAAATCACCACTGCAAACGGTGGAGAAAGATACACTCTTGTTGTGTAACGTCCAATCAAAACACATCTGTCACATGCTCTAGAGCAGAAATCTCTCTCTCTCTCTCTCTCTCTCTCTCTCTCTCTCTCTCTCTCGGAATATTGTATATTATTTGTGGAGTCAGATAGCCGCTATAAATATGCAGGAGACTCCAGGAACCTCTTAAAGAGAAAAAAACAAGCAAACTGAAAATAACAATCCAGTAGGTGGACACAACTCCTCCAAATAGAGCGTGGTTACACCAGGCTACTAGCTTCTAGCAACTGATGTGAAAATAAGTCGACAAGTGAGATTACACTTCAGAACTGGAAACTAGAGCAGTAGGCATTCAAATAATGCTAATGTAATTCCAAACCATTTTACCAAGCCAACTATTCCTGCATTACACTAATCATTTTCACAGCGTTACAATCAAATCAAGATTATATTTTATTTACATGAGAAAAATGTTCTACGGAATTAATGTCATGCAGGATGCTCAAAGGCGTAATTACCCATAATAACAAGACACAAACAATGCAACCGCATTGGGGCCTGGCGTCAGCCAGGTGTCAGAATGCTGTTACTCTTGATTTTGTTTACAAAATTTTCTATGAGTATAGCACATATTTTCTTCGGATATTCACATTATTAGTTACATTTCAATTTAAAGATGATTATCGGTCAATTATATGTTAAAATGTGTGGAGTTGGCCTGTGGAATTCTGGGTTATGTTGATAATATGACGTGTACTGCATAGCAAAATAATTTTACAAGAAGTCTGTTAAATTTCAAGAGCGGGAAATGCAGCAATGGATTATAAAAATAAAAGCGGACATACAAATAATTAAATATTCTCGTAGTTCACAGAATGAAAAAAAACCTTGCTGCTGGTGCTGTATACTATTGGCTGGTCGGCGGGGGTTTTGCGGGGAATTTATAATAGATGCCACGGTCTATAATGCATTATAGACTCAGGTAGGCTAAATATATCAATACATTTTTTTGTTGCAGTGGCTTAGCTTGTAGCATATCTGTTTTGCTTATTACTTTTAAATAAGTGTTCAGTTCTACAAGTGTCATTTTGTACTGTTATCAGCATGGTTGTTATCACTCGGCTGCACAGACAGACGTCCATTCTAAATATAACTTTTAAATTGTTGGTTGATGATCGGATAACGAGCATCAGTTATCAGTAATAATGTGTTATGTTATGTTATCTAATTACCCAGAAGTAAATATTACGCGGAGCTTCTCTGGCATCCCTGTGGAGGTTGGGGACATTGAACCTGAGTGGGCAATGTTCAAAGCTTCCATTGCTG
>JAODLL010005331.1:0-10601 GCA_026546735.1 Forbesichthys agassizii
GTTAGGCTAGCCTGCAGCCTGCCCGTTAGGCTAGCCTGCAGCCTGCCCGTTAGGCTAGCCTGCAGCCTGCCCGTTAGCCTGGCTATACATCATGATGCCTGCTGGAGATGACGGCCACGCCCGCCCTGCTAGACGTCTGTCAGAACATCTCACATCACCGCTGGCATGCTCTACTGCCCCCAACTCGGGTCTGTCTGGCCGATTGTATGTCTGTACATCTGTGTGGCTGGCCGGCCTGTCTATGTAGCTAGCCGGCTGTCTGTATGTATGTCTGTCTCTGTATGGCTGTATGTCTGTTTGTATATCTATATGTATGTCTGTCTCTGTATGGCTATGTCTGTCTGTGTGGCTGGCCATCCATCTCTCCATCTTTATGTATGCGGAGCTTTCCCCTCATATCTCCAGTCTGTTTAAGTGTTGGGCTGATTTATGCTAACAGGTTATAGCGGCTATAAAGACAGACAGACTAAGGCAATCAGATAAGCAGGCTGACTAGCGATGTTGTACCGCCGTGGTAACATACGCACACATCATACAGACCCTGCGTGATAAGACATGTGAAACAGGGTGAAGTCCTTTAAACCCATATAGGTGTTACGACATTGAAGCAAAACAACAACAAATTGTGAAACAAAGATATCCGCTCCAACACGCGTAACATAAATGTCGAAGAGGTCTGTAAGTAAACGGTACGGGCACTACATTAAAGCCCTTGTTATTAAATTCCCTTTATGAATTGAGGTTGTACTGTGTTTGATTATTTTCCCCTGGGTCAGATCACCCCTCAACACATCGATTAGCAGTAAGCCTCCACGATATTTCTGCTGCAATTACAGTATATAATGTGCATCACAATTAGCATCAGAACATTTATTGATTTGATTTTGTTTCGCAAAACCGGCAGAAGCTTGTAACTTCAAAGTTAGACTTGCCAACAGTTGATTTCTGCAGCACTAATTATATTCCAAGCTAACTATTTACAAACTATTTGAAAAGTTGTTCATTTCCAAACTTCTGCTTGCATGCCCTTGACTCCCCCCTCCATGTATCTCTCCCCCCCCCTCCTTTCTCCCCCGGTGCCTGGTGAATCTCCGCCTGCTGAATATGCAGGTCAGAGTGACACGAGGCGGCAATAATGCCTCATCGCGCTGCATTGTCCGTCCTGACTGGCGTGGTGTGTGTGTGTGTGTGTGGGGGGGACGGGGGGGACGGACAGCTTTAAAGAAACAGAATACTGAAGACGGGATGGACTGTCAGCAAAAAAGGTGACAAAGGGCTGGGAGCGATGCAACGCCCGCCCCGGCAACAGAGATGCTTCTAAAAAAGGAATAAAAAAAATAAAAAAAGGCAAATACTCATCTGTGGTATTTTAGGAAAAAAGAAAACACAAAACGAGACAAAATGATACAGAAACATTTTAGTGAAATTTATGAACATGAATTCAAGCAGAGGATGCAACATATTTCAAACTGTACAATAATATGTAGGGGTGAGGAGAAGGAAAAAACAAACGACTCTGTGAAGGTCACTTTTACAACACCGTTTCACCTCTGTGCTCAGAGGAGGTGGCCGTCGCCATGGCTCCATGGATGAACGGCCTGGCTTACAGGACAGAGGAGAAGGATGGTCCACCTCGGCCAGTTCCCACGTCTCCCGTTCTGTCCATGTTTACACTCATGACAGGACAGAGTAGTAGGCCGACTACCACCAGGTAGAGGTATGCTCCCTCCGGAGATGTCAGTGTTCTACACTGACCTCACTTGGTTGACTAGTGAACTGCATGCAGAGTCAGGAGCAATTTAATGATAAACACAGAGAGACAGAGAGAGAGAGAGAGAGACAGAGAGAGAGAGCTCTCAAAATATTTGTTATTTATTTGATTGTGCTATCCCCCGCCTCCATTTCTGGGAATATGCCCACAAAAATAAACTGCAATGCAGTGTCAGCATGTTGGTTTCTTATACTTGATTTGACGATCAACATCAATTCAATTTTATTCAGAGTGCCTCTCTATCTCAAACACACACGCATGCGCGTGCACACACACACACAGACACAAAGTGTGCTCCGTTTGTGTTCATGAGCATTCAGCAATTTCTTACCAGGGCAGATTTCAACGTTGAGACAGAGGAGACTTGTCACAGACCGCCGCGCTGGTTTATTCTGCGTCTGGAGGGCAGACCGCAGAGTTATGACCTCAGGACTCTTACATTGTTGCGGGGTCGCGGAGCAAAGTTTGTTTTGAGAGTGAACGCAAGGGATAAGCAGCGGCTGTCACGGTAGCAGAGGCTTCCCGCGAGTATTAGGCTCCGCCTACAGAATGACAGACACCCTTGCCTCGGAGACAGAGAGGCCCCAACAATGCCTTAACAAACTCTCCGGGGACAGGCAATTGGCTGGCTCATGTGGTTTCACCATCTCCACTTGGTTTGCTAGCTAGCTAGAGCAATGATACAGTATGCGTGCACGCACCAGCGGCCTTGTAATCCCCCCTCTGTCCTGCATGTTTTAGATGTCTCCCTGCTCCAACTGAATGGTTTATTAGTAGCCTTGTAACGACAAGGATTCTCCAACCATGAGTTAGGAGTATTGCATCATAGGATAAGGAGGATGGGGTTCCTTACATAGGTTTTCCCTTCCACACTGTTAAGAGGTTTTGGAGTGTTTGTTTATACTTCCAGCTACATTAAGGTAGTTTATCCAAAGTGATATTAAAGTTATAGTCAGCTATATGAAGTGGTGCATACCCGCACACAACAACAATACGATAGGCTTTGCAACATGTGGGGAAGAGCTCTCAAGTCATTCTCAAGTGTTCTGGAGAATGACCAACCCTGCTTTTAAGTCACAAGACATCTTGCTCACACATTCTTGAAAGTACAGTATGTTGGGCCTGTTGGGGATCAAACCCGTATCCTTTTGATGGGAAAGGGGAAAATACCTAGCCTATCTCTGCTCATCTTTTGCTCTACATGTGGGTCTGTGTAGCCGTTTGAGACTGTAATCTGATTAAAGGCAATAGGAATACACTTTGACTGAAAACATTGAAAACGTCTTGCAAAAGATTTGTGATTTTTAGGTATTACAAGGCGAACACACAGTATCTGTAAGATTGCATGACCTTAGTTGAGGCTTTGTTATCTTGAGGCTTTATTACTCTCAACATAATAAACACGAGAGATAATCTCAATTAAGTGGATGTAAAACAAGAAATCAGCACCTTTAAAAAAATAAAAAAAAAAGATTAACATTGTTAAGGTGGCACCTCTGGGTGTGGTACCAACAAGCCAAGATAAACAAAACCACACGCATTACCTCCGCTTTCCCAGCATGCTTTGTGCTCATGTGCCCCTGGCCAGTAATAACCGCTAGCTAATTACCGTTTCTCCAGCATGTTAATATCAGTTCATAAAGCGATGCAGTGCTAATTAGGCCAAGAGAGGGACTTCATATCCAATTAGGACTCTCTCGCCTTTCAAAAGGAGTGCGTCGACCCAAATTATCTTCACCTTGCCTGCTCCC
This sequence comes from Forbesichthys agassizii, assembly GCA_026546735.1. NCBI lineage: Eukaryota > Metazoa > Chordata > Actinopteri > Percopsiformes > Amblyopsidae > Forbesichthys > Forbesichthys agassizii. Next base: position 3,523 of record JAODLL010005331.1, read on the forward strand.
TGGCTCTACGGACAGAGGGCGAGTGCTCTTTTGAAGGAACTGTCGATGTCTCTGATGGTTTGGGCTATTAGGCCAGTCAAAACAAAACAGTGGTAATAATGGGGACAATACCAGCAGTATCCTGAGATTCCCTGCTCTGGTGCAGAGGGATTGTTCTCTTGTATAGTGAAATGTGGCCAAGCACAGGAACACAACTACTTCGTAGTGCAACTCACAATAAGGCCTTAAAAGAAAAAGAAGAAAAATATATATAATAGTAGATACCATAATTGCAAACCTCCCAGACATAAGGAATGTAAGTGATTTTTATTAGAAACGTTCTACAGTACAGATACATTGTATATTTACATTTCCCATAATGCTCTTACATCGCTGACACCCTCTGGAAAATTACTTTAGGATATTTTTGAAAAGTTAACAGATGAAGAATCCTCATACCTTTGGGGGGGCTAATTAATTCACACGTGCAAAGCTTGCCCCCCCCCAACCCCCCACTATCACATTGGCATTACCAAGGCGGGTAAGACATGCAATACAGTTCGCAAAACATTGTTTTTGTTATCATTTACACAGCACCGGCTCTATAAATGATAACAAAACTGCAAAAAACTAACATCAAATTTAGTGTAAAAATCTTGTTTTTAGATTTAAAATCTAGTTGGACTTGTTTCTAATAATATTGGCTTTTCTAATTACCTAAATTAATTGCATATTTACTTAATTTAAAAAATCGTATCTTATCTTCTTATAATCTTAAGTAATTGCACTTACTGCACTGGCAGCCAAAGATAAAAAATCTCATAAGTACTGCACTTTTTGCAGTGTATAGCTTAGCGCACCTTTAAAGCATGTAACTGTTAGGCAACTCAACCCCATGTATGGAAGGAACTACATTATGCTGCAACCATGGCATGTAAAGCCTCTTGCGATTTACATTTAAATGATGTATTGTCAGCTATTGCAAGTTAATAGTAAGCCAATACACTTTAAAATTCACCAAATATATCCTTGCATTTCGCTAGCCTACCGTTCTGTGAGAGTTAAGACATTCATCTGATACTTCTACACAGCCCTGAATTCGTGAATAGGAACATAAATAAGGTGGAGAAAAACCAAGCAGCTTGGCTTCACAATATGTTTCAATGTGTGAGGCGAAGCGCATTATATTGATGAGTTAGCAAGCTTTCGAGAACACTAACACTGCCTTTAATTTACTATCCGGCTGCACATTAGACTAATTATTATTAAAGTGATAAATAGAATATGAATATATACATTTTTACATTTAAATACCGCAAGCTTTTATTTGATGTTCACAGGTCACTATATTTATACTGTACGAGTCAAATTGTCATAAAGATTTTCATTAAAATAGAAAACAGTGATAAGGATTTCTCTCCCTCTTTATTTTAAATTCAGTGAGCTTTATTGGCACATACGTTCCAGGTACAATACTCGCTCACTCACAAACACACACACACACATCGTAAATTCCTAGAAATTAGCAGGGGTAGGTAGCCTGGGTTAAATGCATGGCTTGCAACACATGCACTTCACAGGAAAATGGACTGGCCTTACGGTTATTTTCTTTTCATACGAGGGAACGACAAGAGGAACACAATATATTCACAGTCATATAGAGAAACTGGTGAACGAGAGGAAGAGAGAAACTTTGTTATAATATAAGAAGAGAGGGAGAGAGAGAGAGATATAGAGAGGGGAGAGAGATATATAGAGAGGGGGGTGATAGAGAGAGACACTGGTAAAAGAGGGGAGGGGGAGACAGAGGGTCTGATATGCATTTTATCTTCCTGCCACTGTTCTGCATGATCCCACTGTAGGACAACCGAGGCCGGTCGCAGGGCGACGTTTGGGTTAGCCTGCGATCCATAGGGCTACCTGGCTAATTGCCTCACGTGTTACATTAGGACATAGTGATTTAATTTGCATGGATCCACGCAAACACTTGTGTTTTGGGTAAATAGTCAACTGAGTGCAGCATGCTTCTGATATGACTGATAATGAACTAATTTGAATATATTTCTGCCCCGGTAATTGCAACATAATCGGAATTGATGGATCGTTTGGCCCCGACCTGCATGAAACATTCATTATTACAAGCTATGGTTCCAACACATGGTTCCAACAGCATTTTCCATATCAAGCGCTATCGTTCACAGACCTGGGAACAGTCTAATCAAGGAGCCGGACACGTTAAAACTAAAGGAGGACATGGAAGTTACATGTGTGCATACAGACCTGTTAAGCTGTTGTTTACAACCCTTCTGCGTTTGCATTTTGTATATTCTAATTGCCTGTATTATTGTCTTGCTTGCATTAATGTCATCTTCGGCTGCTGTAATACCTGAAAATCCCCTCGGGGATTAATAGTGCGCGTTATTTTTATGTTTCCAGTTATCTTTGTTTATTCCCTTCTGCTCCAATAAACTACTATTATTCAAGGACACAAAACAGAAACTTTAAGAGGAGGTAAACTCGGACGCCAGTGATGTTTTTTTACAAACAGATGCGCTAGGGGAAGAATTCCGGAACACAACATTGGCCTCGGTGCTTAACCTCTCCAAACAACATATGGCCAAAACCACACGTCTTGTCAGTGGCAATATTAATGTATTCGTACACATTTATTATTAGCACCAAGATTTACATATTTCCCCTTCGCTTGGACACCATCCAATCCCATTCCTGCACAGGCCTCACAGCAAAGTCTGGCCGCTTAGCAGCCATCTTGGTTACACCTCCAGGCAGTAATTGCGGGCCAACCAGAATATGCATTTCTATGAAATGCATCAACGCAAACACACGATTGGCTTGGAATTTTTTTTTTTCCTCCCAACGAGAAACACCTCACCCTGCATTGCCATAGTCCAGAGGTTCCCAAACTTTTTAGCTTGCGACCCCCAAAATAACAGTTCTGAAGATTTCCCAGACGCTGATGCTTAACAGCCATAATATTAGTTGATAGTATTTTAAATATTAGCTAGTAGCAGAACACGTCAAATTAATGTATAAACTACTGCTACTAACAATTATTTATTATATATATATAGCTAAACTATGCTATTTCTAATCATCTAAATATGTTATTTAATTTCTGAAAATCCATCATGTGACCCCCTTCTCTGAGTCTCACAACCCGCCGGGGGGGTCCCAACCCCCACTTTGAGAACCACTGCCATAGGGTAGCCCTCAGAGTAGCTGTCTCCCACAATGGACTTGCATTGCCAAGTTCAGCAGTTAGCAGATGGCTCTGTGGAATATCATATGTGCATCCAACCGCCATCTTTGTTAGACTCAAAATGGCGATGTCAAAAGACATTGATTAAGCCTAGTCCAGGACTAGCAATTTATTTTCATTGGACCTTTATTTTTTGTTTTAGTCTTGGACTATACACTTAATATATTTCTGTGAATCCAGCCAGTAGTTATATTCAGGAATATTTAAGTGGTCCGTCTCTTCCATATCCGGCCTGCGTCCTCTCCATGGCAACCTATAGAGTAGATGGTGGGTAAGGGGAAAGGTAAGGGGGATGGAGGTGGGGTCAAGCACTTCCTTCTTTCTTCCGACGTTTGTCTTGTTGTTAATCGAGCTGCACATTGCCGGTGCCAACCGGCCCAAACCAGGGCTGGACTGGTCTGCACTGGCTCAGCTCTCTATGCAGGGCATCCTCTTTCCTTCTTGCTGTTCCCCGAGTCAGCAGGCCGGACCTTAATTCCCACTAATCGCATTCAGGAGCGCTCGCCCAATCAATAACAAGACAACATTTAGGGCCATCCTTTGTCCAGTTCCTGCATTAAGGAGGCCTTAGTGAGCCTTGCTGGGAAACTATTGTGTTTACACGGCATCTTCATACATCGGACAAATAGAGTGTGTGTGGGAAGGGGGGGTGCTAAATGCATCAAGCCAGATGTAGTAGATACTGAGCAGAGGTCAACATAAAAAGTTACAGCCGTTCTCGAGAACTCTTGCTAACTTTGAAATCAAAAACAAGGCAAAAAAAAGTCTACAGGGTGTTTTTGTCATGAGCGCCATCTGTGTTGTGTACAGAACCAGGGCTGCATGTATAGAAGTACTGGAATGTTATTCTCAGCCCTCACACAGAATGGTAAGATAGTGGTAGAGTAAAAATCTGTCCACGGAGCAGAACAAAATAGAAATAACCAGGAGTGACCTTTCGCCAATAGGAAAGAGAGAGAGAGAGAGAGAGAGCAAAAGCCTTGTAAATTTGTCAATATCACAAAGCAAAGCATGATTATATACTGTAGACATAACGTAGACATCATGTTAAAGAGCACAGGATTCTCTACCATTATATTCAATGAACACAAAGTTATATGTTGATGGAAATGTTTACATTTTGATTTTCATTCATAATAACTGCATAGGTTTGTTTGCGTTATGTTACGTGGTTTGGAAGAAACATTAAAGAAGAACAATTTAAAAGTTAATTAAAAAATTCTATCTGTAATCCATTCAAAGGACAATGTTGACCGCAAAATAATGTAAAAGTTATGGAAAGTTCTCAGATTATGTTACTAAATGTAGGTTATTCAAAAATTACAATATTAATTAAAATTTTAGTCTAGTAATCTAATAACCAACAAAATACTTTAAAAAAACAAAAAAAAAACCTACCCAACCCTGGTTGTGTGCGTTATTATAGCAAGAGGCTCCCGCATCCACAAACTGAAAGTTGAAGAACTGTCAAACTTCTACTTAAAGCAACAGAACACATAGTATAGGTGATTTGGGAAGGCATGAAGAGCAAACATTTTAGTTTGTTTTCCAAAACAGTCATATATTAAATGCAAGTGGGAAGAAAAATAGACCAGAATGACTTATTTTGTTGACAGCTTAAAAAAAAAAAAAAAAATTGCACTGTGACAGCAGATAGTAGGTTGTGGAAAATGACTTCTCAACTCAAACAAGAATTAAAAAAAAACAAAGAAAATGGCTTCAATAAAATAAATCAGTTATAGGCTTCATTAAGGCACTTATGTGTGTGAAATACTTCAAATTACATTCCAAAACGATTTCTATAGATTATAGCAAAGCAGGAAGAACTAAACCAAAGATAAATCAACTTTGAGTAGTTGTACGTGGCAGGATTTGCGCTGCACCATATGGATGAACATCATACTAATCCTACCGTCAATTTGGCTACAGTTCATTACTGACTATACGGTATGGCTATACCTCAGCATTTACAACACTAGTGTGTTGGAGAAACTATTGCTTATGCGAATCTGACAATGCAACTGGAATTTTGAGCAGATATATACGGTAGTACATGGTCTCATTAGCATAAGACAATATAACACACACCTGCTTCTGGATTTTTGTTGAAAACCAGCTGCAAACTCAATTCATGGCTGCTAATTGGGAGCTGACTTTTTTTTTTTTGTATGTCTCAGCTACAAGTGAAAGAGCCACGGCTACCTTGTTTCCTTCTTGCTCAAACCTCAAAGCATAAAGCTAGCATTGCCTGGAGAAGGACGCGTTGAGTCCAGACACAAGCCACCTTTTGCACTGCGAGAAATGCACATTTACAAAGGTGCCAAGAGCTAAATGACCTGCTAGGATTTTAAATCCAGAGTAAATATTGACTGTCGTGGGTCAGGGGCTGATTTCTGAAAGGAAACGAGAGCTTTCAAGGATTGAAGAGGTGTGCGTATGTGAGTGTGCGTTTACATTGTTGGAGGCTCATCTATAATGTACAAAGACGATTACGTTTGAGTGGCAGCGGGCAGATGGACAACGAGTCGAGTGTCGAAGTGCAGATAAGAACGAATGCAAATACACAGCGAGTGACAGATTAACCTTGGACAAGGTCGAGCATTAGCTCTGAGCACATACACACGTGCAGACATGTGCACGCAACACACGCACAAGAGAAAAATCTAAATAAACAGATACACATGAAAGAAAGAAAAAAGACAACACTATGTTTATTAAAAGCATAGTGTGACATACAGTATAGCTGTCTATTAGGTTTTCTGAAAACCTGTTTGAGGAAATATTCATAGTAGACAAAAAGATGGATAAATTACATAAACATGTAGGTTACTGCTGTTATTTTAGCCACGCCCAAATATCACTCACTGGCAAAACTATATCTAACTTATTGTGATAATCTTGTTTTTAGATTTAAAATCTAGTTGGACTTGTTTCTAATATAAATGGCTTATCTGGTGACTTCATTTAAAAGTAAATGTAAGAAATATTATCAAGTGAATCTCACTTATTGCACTGTCAGCCAGTTTTGCTTTTTCTAAGCATTAGTAAGCTCATATTTCATATATTTGCACTTATATTTAAATAGGGCATATTTTTTGCAGTGCATACACGGAAACGCGTGCATTCATGTGGTTGACAGGCAAGGTAGGTGGGCCAGACCCATCAGGGAAAAGAGGCCCCGATTGGTCAGAAATCTTCGGCTAGCTGGAAAATCAACTTAGTAGCTAACTGAGCATTTCACTCACTGATGGCTGACGGATGTCTACGGCGTTCCTACTAAAATACACTCAGTTTACAACTCTACAAACCTACCTACATCTCTGTTAAAAGGCACGGCTACGCCATGTTTACCAGCCCAGTGTTGCCATGGCAGCATGCGGAGCACAGCGTTCTAGCCCGAGACCTGGTAATTAGTCAAACTCTTGCCTTGTAGCAGTCACTTATTAGCCGCTCTGCCCAACTTCGGAGGCAGGCCGGCGAATGAAGGCCGCGTGGCTGGTCTATCAAATACCTGATAGGCAGGTATGGCAGCCATCTTGGTAATGTCAAAGTCGTTATAGGCCCACTCGGCAGCCATCTTGGTAATGTCAAAGTTGTTATAGACCCGCACGGCAGCCATCTTGGTAAGGTCAAAGTCATTATAAGCCCGCTCGGCAGCCATCTTGGTAATGCATCTGGGTAGTTAGGAAGACCCTACCTTATCTAAATGAGGAGTGGAGAGCCCCATTATTGCTTTTAAAAAGGGACACGGTATAAACTGCATGTACAGTACTAATTATAATCACCAGTCAGATTTAAATAAATAAATAAATAAATATAT
>JAODLL010005332.1:0-10601 GCA_026546735.1 Forbesichthys agassizii
CCCCCCCCCCCCCCCCACACACACACACACACACACACTAACATAAAGGAGAGCCGCGGCCACATTGGTTGGATCACTTATGGTCACTTTAGATCTGCCTCTGCATCACCTCGCCCCTTTGTTGGCTAAGGACACACGCGTGTGCGTGTGTGTACGTGCGTGCACAGCAGGGCGCCCACAGAAGAGTATTACATCAGATACAGTAGGCCACCGACTTGTGTTCACTACGGAGGGGGACACGTGTGCGTGCATGCGTGCGTGTGTGCGTGCGTGTGTGTGTGTGCAAAGCGGGGCGCCCACATAAGAGTATAACACCTTACAATAGGCTCTGCCAAGGAAAGGTAGCGGCCAAAAGTTTACAGTGTTCAATTTAGCGTTTATAGCCGTCTCATTGACTTATTTGTTTACTTGTTGACTAACACATAATGAGGCAGAGGCTGTATTCATCTCTTCACAAAACAGTAGTATTTGCAGTTGGCACAAGCGTTGATGTGCCAACCTGTTTGCTCAAGGTTGAAAACCAGCGTTACCAAAAAAAACACTGTTTTGGTTCGAAACACCGAGAGCTCCTTCCCCTCCCACACCGGCGTGCAGAGTGTCTCGCTCTCTGCTCTACCGCTCTCCCTAACGCTGTTCTCTAAATATAAGCCGGACTGGAAATGTGGGGTTGCTAGTCTCAGCCTCTTCCATTCATTAGCTCCACGTCATATCAGCATCTCTGTGCTGAACGTATAAACGTGACACATTGTAAGCGCAATGACTTTCTGAAATTGAGGAAGTAAAATTTAATTGGCTGATTTTCATTGGCTGATTTTCATTGGCTGTTTTCACCATTACTCATAAAGTCTGTCTCTTTAATTCCTGTGCGATGCTAGTGCAGTGCTTAATTTACTAATTTCAGTTGTGACAGTACATTTATTAAGGAGTAACAGTAGCCTACTTATCTAACAGAACAATATCTGAAAACAGCGTTATACAAACTTCTCTGTATAAGTTTAACGTCCGATTTTGTCATTGAGTTACATAGTTGGTTGTTGTGCATCTCAATCAAAATACCTCTCCTGTCAAGTAGGCGGATCTTGATGCAGTTAGCCGGCACTGACTATGACTATGGGGACGTTATTACGGTGTTTGGGCATCTTGCCCAGGAACAGTTGCTAACTTTGAGCTCAAATTAAAACAAAATTCCTCCGAAATTCCGCCCCCCCTTGCCCCCACAGATTCAAATGCATTGCGAAGCCAAGCGGAAATGCCATTGTTGTTGTGAGAGGTGTTCGCCACTTTGGTTATGTTCTTTTTTACTGAGCCAGGGTTGTGTAGTATCTGATTCTTTTTTTCAGCACGCAGAGAACGGTAAGTTATCGAAATGCAAAGAGATATTTTTTGGGCTTCACAAAAAGTGTATTGGCTTACTAGTTTACAATAGCAGACTATACTTTTAAGCGTTAAATCGTTTGTAGTATCTAATTGATGTCTTAAGACAGATTTCTTTGTGTAATTCAATCATTCATGTAAATGCTTTATTCTTCAAGGCCATATTATATTATCGTAGTGTTTCGGTTGAGGCCTCTGATGTTGTTTATTGGAACATTTAACGCACTTTAGGCCCCAAAATGTAAAACCATTCCAGAGGCAAAGACGGGGATCACTGTCCCCAATTATTAGTTATTTCCTTGTGACCCACAAACCTAACGTGCGTGCACACACACACACACACGCATGCACGTGCGCACACACACACATGCACGCACGCAGACACACTTCCTAAATGTCCAACCTTTTATTTTGGAGGGTGGGGGTGGTAATTTGTCTCTGAGTATTTTCCTTTTAATGTTCTAGTTGTTGCAGTCTCATCCCTCGCTGCTCAAAGCCTTTTCATTTAGGAACATCATTTCAAGTTACTTTATGGTTCAAGAATGGAAGATGGCAGAAAATTGAAAAGTTTAAAAGGATGGATTAAAGAGGGCAGTGATGTCAAGTGTAGTTTTTATGTTTGTGTGCACTGTCATCTTTTAGGTTCTAAAATCTATTTAGTGAAATGTTGACACGACTGAAGAGTGTTACAGAGCGGGTGGCATTTCAGTTTGCTAGAAATGTATTTTCCATACTACTGTGTAAGCCAGGACCTGCGGCTGTTATTTCCAAAAAGTGTGTATTTTGTGTATTTATTAAATATGGCCAAGAGATGGCAATGTATAGGCTCCTGCCAATTGGAAGCCTGCTACTGTACCACCGAATAAGAACATAAACGTGAGTTACTGACGGTAGAAAAGACCATCTACAGAATTTGGCTCTTCTGCGTTGGATTAATTTCTCAGCACATCTCCGTTTCGGCGTAGGTGCAACGTACAGTCCAGATAATACAGTAGCATTATCTTAAGAGGACCGCTGGACTTCCTGGGGGGTCCGGTGGGTCAGAAATATTAAGGCCCTGTGAGTTTCTTGGATGTAAGCGGATGCTATATTCACGATCATGCTACTGAAAAGAACTTGTTTTTGGGGGTCCGTGTGTCCAAAACAAGGTTCTATGAAGCACTGCTTTATCAAGCCGTCGTTGTGCCTGTGTCTGGTGTGCTGAGGGGAAGAGAGGCACTCTCCGGGCCTGGGTGGAAAGCTTTGCATCGAAATAAGCGCTGGTTATGATGTATTGGCCAGCCAGGTCTACTGGCAGGGCGGTCAAGAGAGAGCGCAGGAGTGTGTCAGACAACCTGCTATGGCTCAATAATGCAGGCCCGTAATCTGCTCACGCACATGCACATGCACGCACGCACGCACACAGTGAGGCAGGTTTACGAGGGAGTGCACCACACAAGGTGTTCGGCGTATGTTTTGTTGACATAAATTTCAAATTTATTGCTGCTGCCAGAAGTGACGGTTGTACAAAGTCGATTATTAACTGAGTAAATGGCCTGGCAGAGTTTGTGAACTTCCTTAATGACTACAGACAGTCACCCCTACAGCCCCCTTCTTATAACCCCCCCCCCCCCCCATCCCATAATCACAGACGTTGTGTCAATGCGTGTGTTTTAACTTACTCAACACTGTTATCAATGCGTGAGCAAATACGCTAAAGATATAGTTTTTTTGTGATACATTATTCGACATCATTGCTGAGCTGATACAGCTTCAAAACAACCTGAAGCATTGCCTTATGCTGTGATGTGATGCCAAATGCTATGACATTATTATCATTATTCCAAGTGGAACTACTGCTAAATAGTTTCGTCTGGGATTCTCTGTATATTGTTACACAAAGCCATTGTATGCCCAGAACACACAATCAAATTAGAAAATTGAGTACAGGCTCAAATTTCCCAGTTTAAATCTCTGCATGTTGTTTTATTGAGGTGTATTTTGGTTACTCTTTTGATGTAATGGTATAACTATCCATTTTGTCTCGTGTGACATGGCAAGAGTGTAGCTTTTCTTACCATATACAAACAACTTGTTTTTGTTTGTTTTGTGAAAACGTGTAAGACGTTTTCTGCTTTGACGTTACGTCAGATTAGTGTATAGTGTGATTAAAAGCTCCTATGTTGTTACATACCTGTAACATGGTCACACACAACTAACTGTCTGCCGTCGTGCATTTAAGGTGTAAATGCACGACACAGCTTCTGCTTCAAACACTCTTAATGAGTCCATCTGTGCCTTATCAGTGCTGTGTCCGGGGGGACACAAAAGGCCTTTGAAGGCCTTTTGTGTCGTGTGGCGTCTTTTCCTTCTACAAGTGTAGTGTGTGCGTGTGTGTGTGCGCGCATTTCTGACCCTCTTTCTCTCTATAACTCCTCTGCTCTGTCTGTATCCAGTGAAAGGCCCAGCACTGCTGTGGTGCAGGCTAATTACTGCCAGGTTTGCTTTGTTTGCAGGGTCTCTAAAATAATAATAATCCTACCACAAGGGCTTTCTCCTGGTAATCTCCATCGGCCTTTATCTTTTTATTTATTTCAAATTCGTGTCACTGTTTCCCTCCATCCCTTAATGTCAAATGGACAATTAATCTTCATTTTAAGTCACACAAGACTTCCTTGCCTAATAACTCCATTGCCATTATCATAAGACATGTCATTTAATTTTTTCTCCCCTCTCTCATTCTATCCGTCCATCATCCGCTCCCTCTCGAGGCTCAACAGAGAGCTGTTAATAAATTAGCATTTGACGTCTGGCATCAATCAGTCATGTTTTTGTACCCTGACTCATTCTGCTCGTCTTCCTTCCAAGACGCTGAGATATATTGCTCCTGCCGTTGAGCGAAGTTGAGCAAATGTCCTTATCGGGATGTAGTTACCCCCATAATAAACTCTGCTGGTCATTACCGCCCACGCGAAGGAGACCAGGAACTTCCAGCGTATTGTTTTGCCTGCCAAGATGCCTATGTGAATGGCCTAAATATAGTTACTGTCTTGCCACCTACTTCCAAAATGTGCTAATTCATTTAATTTCTCAGCTGTAGATTGAAACATGCAGCATTTGAGATTGCGTGGGGGAAAATAAATATGTGCGAACAGCAACATATGTCTTACTCTTTCTAAGAGACACGTGCTCTGATGTGGAGGTGCAAACAATGAGCTAAAGACCTTTCTGAAAACAATTACCCTATGCTTGCTAAATGCATTCTAATAAAACATTTGGCTGAGAGTTACTTTACAAATTACTGGTTGTATGTTTTGAGCAAGTTATTTCTATCAAAAAAACTCAATTTGTTATATCTTGAACTGGTGTGTGTGCGCATGCGTGTGTGTGTGTGTGTGTTTCATAGATCTGGAATTCTTGTCATTTTTCAGTAATTTCATTGATCCAATAAGTTTAATATTCTTTTTAGATTTATTGATATATGTGCGTGCATGGGTGCCTGCTGGGGTTGAGGGGGGATTGCCTACCCATCTCTTAAGACAAGTTATTTACTCTATTTGAAGTTCTCAGGAGGCTTAAGATACTGCGGCACTGGTTTGTCAATTCATGTCACCTTAATTGCTTTAGAGCCAGTTCAGATATCAGCCAAATATAATCTGTGATGTCTTTGAAGGTTTCATAAGAGCAACAGGCTTTGTGAGGTTTGACTTTAAGTTGTCTCATATCTGTTAACTGTTATTGAGTTACCTAACCTGTTTGCTTTTTCTCACAGAATCAAACATTGACCTTTGATTCGTTCTGACCTTGTGGCCTTGTGAACTGTGTAACACTCTTAAACTGCAATCTGTTGGACAGGACTGCTTTGAATGTAAAATGTTGCACAAAGCAAACATATGGACAGTTACTGGACAGTGTTCATACTAAACAGTCAAATGTATTGTGTGTGTTCAGTAGCATTAATCATTCTGGCACATTGCACATCCCTATATGTCTGAAGCACTTAAGATGTTAGCGGCTTCCAACAACAACTCTGATTTACAGTTGCAGATAAATTCTCAGTCCCGCGTTCGCTCCCGACAAATGTTGCCGCGGCTACTGCATCTGTGTTTATTATCGACTGTATCCTAATGTTTTAAATCAGAGGTCTTCAACAGGGGGTTCGGGACGCCTAGGGGGTTCTCAGAGGTACTGCAGAGGGTCCTGCAAATTATTTGATCCCAAACATATTTTCTTCCAAAAATGTAAATGTCTGAATAAATACATAAAACATAAATATGAATGTTTCATTCATATTTATCTATAAATTATGAATCTGTCAATTATTTTCCATCTTAACAAAATACTTTAATACATGGCAGGATAGGCAAGCCTGGCACCGCCCGACTATGCTCTCAGCTCTATTTATTTTACTGAGATTACAGTCTGGAAACCCTGATCACATTAGCATTCGCACAGCCACCCTGCTGGCGGCCCAATCGGTGTGCGTGAGAGATGACGTCAAGCGTGTTTCAAAATGGTGGTAGAACTAGATGAGGCGACTAAAACAATTGTAGCAAAGCTGTTTGTTTCAGAGCTGTCCAAAAGTTTCAAAATGAACCAGAGGCCAACGCAAAGTAAGAGGATACTCCTGCAAACACTTCCCAACGGAGCGTGGCCAGACCTATTCACAAAGTGGATATTGTCTGATTACACCAGGCTAACTATAGGCCGCCCTACACATTATTGTTGGCCCGGCAACAAATTAGTGTATACGATATATGACGATAGGGGATCCCTATGCATCTATCATTCAAGGGGTCTTGAAAAAATGTTGACCCTCTTTTTTTAAATAATGTGACTGTGGCGTTAACCCTTGACCGTAACAATGGTGCGATACCAACTCAGAGTGGCTGGCCTGTATGCAGTAAAATGTCAGACGACGCGGTGGCTTCCTCTGCTCTGAACACTCGGTGATGTGTGTTTGCTTTCCCCTCCACCCACAGGAAGATGCACAGCGGAATGAAGACCTATGGCTGTGAGCTGTGTGGGAAGCGGTTCCTCGACAGCCTGCGTCTACGGATGCACTTGCTGTCTCACTCAGGTAAAAGAAATCAAGCAAACATTTGCCCTTGTGCCGCTCGCTATTCGAGGGGTTTCGGATCATAGCTGTCCACAAACCAAGACAAGATTTTTTTCACGTTAAAATAATTGCTGGTATTGTTTGCTGCTCCTCTGAATAATACACCCAAGTTGCTTGTTGCACATGTAGCATTTTTAATGAAACCGCTTCCCTCCCTTTATAAGATCTGTCTGTTATTTGCTAGCATGGCTGGGAGACAACAGGCTAGGTTTAGGTGTGCCCTGCTCCACAGTCGAGCATCCCTACGTGGCGTTAAAGCTACGGGAGACATGTAATTGAGCGACCAAGCTATATCGATTGACCCCTTGGTGTAGCTACCAGACCTTGTTGACTATACCTTTAATGCCTGACTCGTGCAGGGCTGGTGAATTGGCTCGAGGTGCGTTACAGTTGCAAAACTGAGCAAGAAATATATCTGCAGGGGAAAGAGTTATGGCATAGAGTTGGGGTGATTCAAGGTAATCCAGAGATTAGACTAGCGCTCTGTGTTCTGGGGAAAACGTCAGAACTCCCCCTCTGCAGCCCTGGGCAATCTCCCAAGTCTTCATTTGAGGTAGGTCTTACAGGGCAGCGCGCCGCTTTTCGAAACGGATCTCATTTGGCCTATAGTAGCTTGCTTTCATGTCTAAAACCGGGCCACAAGTGGCAAGACCAACACTGACATAGACGAGACATTCTCAACCGGACACTTAATTAATAAATTACAATTTCTTAATGTTTAGTATTTAAAATAAATGTAAATATTTTTAATATATTTAAATATAAAATCTAAGTTAATTGAAAATTATCTAGTTTAAAAGCAAAGGCCATTAGAAAGGAATGTATTTTAGCTCATGAATAAGCAATTATATTACATCTGTCTTCTTGAGATTACCTCATACTAAATGTAGTTAATAATAATAATAATAATAATAACATTGACATTTATTAACAATGGACATGTTGTACATTTGGGGACTTGGGTACAAATTAGTTTAACAATAAATAAAATGTGATGTACCTTATATTTGTAATGACAAAATAAACAGGTGTCAGTTTAGGAAAATATGACACATTTAAGACTTAATGCGTTTCCTTAATAAGTATAAAATTATATTTTCATGTACTTGCAATATTTACTGTTAAGAAAATAGAATGTCTGTTGTAAATTATTAAATATTAAGAATAGCATTTACTTGTTTACTAATTCAAATGTCTTGTCCTGGTCCAAACAGCTGTACCAGGAGATTTTTCTTAACTATGGAACCAGTTAAAAAATGAATTTAAACTTTAGCAAGTTACCCCTTTTTTGACACAAATACGGCAATGACAGAAATCTTCCACTGACACCAGATCAAGTGGAAAACATTTAACCACTGTCTTCAAAGAGCCGTTCTAAACTCGAGGAAGAACCACAAACACGTTAATGCTTTCTATAGTAGTTCGTAGAAGATGTGGGCAGTGTATTTTTAGCAATGGCAGCAGACAGAACTTTTTTTTTTTTTGGAAGCGGGACTGCGATGATGCGCGACATCGATTTAAGCTTTCTCACACACCCGTCGTCGATTCAGAGATGCTTTGGTCTGGCATAAGCAGGCAGACGCATAGTGTCACTGTCAACACAGTTTAGCAAACAGACACCGCCAAGCTGAGAGCTCTTTGATTGAGATATATATATATATACATACATACAGTATACACACATTTTTAACCCCTCTCCCCCCGCCAAAACAAAAACAACAATTTCCCACCCTTCAAAATGTTTCTTGTGTTGTTCAACATCCTAAATGATTTGATTTATTATTATTATTTGTAATCTCCCTTTGCTATCTCAAAACATGGACAACATAAAGGAGAGGAGGGGGGTGGAGGGAGGAAGAGAGGGAGCTCTTTGGTATGCGGAGTGTGCCTTGGACGGGTACTGCTTCAGACGACATCGCTGCTCGTCCCCTCCTCCCTTCCGCACTGTTGTGGAGAGCACCATCTCTCTCTCTCTCTCTCTCTCTCTCCCTCTCTCTCTCTCTCTCTCTCTCCCATCCTCTATGTGCTTGTTCTATCAAGAGCTTGGCAGCCAGCCAGCCTGGGCTGGCTGCCACTTCTGAGGGTACAGTACGTACAGTCTGCCGTGTGCCAGCTTATTATTTTTCCTTTTTTTCTGCCGCTGTGTTGTTGTTTATGACTTGAGTGTGTGTGTGTGTGTGTGTGTTACTCTGTCCGTGTGTGTGTGTGTGCGCGCGTGTGCATGTGTTTCTGTGTGTCTGCCTGTGTGTGTGTGTGTGTGTGTGTTGACTCTGTGTGCATGTGTGTGTGTGTGTGTGTGCATGTGTGTCTGTGTGTCTGCCTGTGTGTGTTGACTCTGTGTGCGCGTGTGTGCGCACACAGGGCAGACATTTGCTGGGGAAGGAGTCACAGTGTTGTTTTGCACACTGCTCATACACATTTGCTGTGTGACTGTGTGTGTGATGTGCACGTGTCTGCAGCTATACAGACCACGCAGCCGTTTCAAAAGGAAGTCGGGTGTACGATTAGGAACCTCAGCTAGTGCCTCGGTGTGTCACATGACACGCCTGACGTTTGTCCCGTTTTGGACCCGTGTTCAGCCAGAGCAACTGACCAAGGACAAAAGGCAGGGAGGAACGATCACATGCCATTGTAATTAGACATTATAGCTACAGTGTTATTACTGTGTAGAAGCTTCACACAAGTGAATGTCCCAGGTTGTAGGGCATGGATGTCTGTGAAATCACAAACAAAACCCCTCCCATCAATTTAAACCTTGTATATATGTATCATTTAATATCATACAGTACATGGATATAATGACTACAGTATGCTTGGTAAATTTACTCTCTCAAAAGTGCAATTCCTGAATTAAATATGGTTTTATTGTAGTTTTGAGCCATTATGCCAAACCTGAAACAAAGTCATATACTATAAATACAGATTTCTGTCTGAAAGACAATGAAGTTGTTTTAATAACACTTAACATTTTCTTCATGTAATATATATATATATATATATATATATATATATATATATATATTATACACTCACAATATACAGACATATAATGTTTAATATAACCGCACACTAATATTTAGAGAAACATATGCTTTTAAAGAAGAACTGGGTATACTGTATTACAAATACGTGCAGAAGTTGTTTGTTTAATCATGTGGTTTATCAGAATCAAAGTAATCCCAAAATATCCACTAACTCTTACAAGTAGGAGCTCTTCAAATACAGTCTGATATTATTTTATAGGCAGCCATGCTGGTGTTTCTTTTCAGCTGGGAACATCTTACTTAACGGCGCTACCTGTTGTCTCTCCAGTAAGGGGGAACAACAGTGAATCTTGGCTGCAGTAATGCAAATGGAAATGTACCAAAGCTGGGAGATCACTCATTTGTTCAAGATCCAGTGCCGTTGCACTTTAAGTCTGGCTGCTTGGTCTCTAGTGGGCCCACTTGGATCTAGAGCTCACTTGATTTCATTAGACCAGCTGGCTGTCTGCTCTGTACTGTAGACACATGCATGCACGCACATACACACACATGCACGCACGCATGCAAATGTTAACTTGTTGGCGACAAGCTCCACTACATGCATTTTGTATCTGCACAGTCTAATCTTTCAAGCCTGTGCCTAATCTCGTTCGGGAAATGACACGCATATATACACACAAATGTACACAATACCATAGTGGATGTCGAAATAAATACAGGAAGACATGCACACACAGAGATACTCATTTTCACTGTCTCAAAGGAAATGATAGCACTGAAAGACGAGGTAATGTCACAAATACAATGTAATTTGTAATCTGCTCATCAGTAATACGTCTTTAAAAACAGATTTTCCTCATCCTCATTGTCATTTACATGGGTCTGCGGACAAGAATGGCATAACTTTAACGACACGTTACAAAACACTTATACTAACATGTGTCTTTCTAAGTTGCTGAGCATGTGTTTCCCGCTTGAGCCTTATTTCACCACACGTTGCTAAATTATAAGGGGCAGGCAAGGCCACCCTTCATATTATTGTTTTATGGTAGCTAGCAAACCTTTTAAAGATGTTTAAAGATATTGTAGACACTATATGACTGGGAAATGTGTGTGTGGGGTGGGGGGGTGGGTTATTGACAAAC
>JAODLL010005333.1:0-10600 GCA_026546735.1 Forbesichthys agassizii
AGTGTGAAGCACTTTGTGTTACATGAATTTGTATGAAAAGTGCTATATAAATAAAGATGGATTGATTGATTGATTGACAATATATTAAATAAAGCATAAACTGTATTAAAATATTCTATATATGTTATCATGAATTATCCATCCAACTGAATTTTCCTCAAAATGTAAAAAATAGGTCAATAATATGTTAATTATATATATAGAAATTCAATTAAGAACACCCCTGTCAAAATGTACTGTGTATAATACAGGTACCGTACGCGGCAATCACTTTTTAGCCAAATGACCTTTTGGACACTAAGCTAAGAAACCGATCAAGTGTGAAAATGTTGGGGATTCCTCACTGACCCACACCCCTTCGCCTTCCCCCATTGGGATTTGAGCTGCCAACTTCTTTTCTGCCGACCTGCCATTCTCAGCAAAGCTTATTGAAAAGAGAGCCTGAGCTTTCTAAGCCTACAAAGTTATGTTATAAATAAAGCAGTGTTAGAATGAGTATGGAAGAGACACTTACATATGACTGGCTTCAGCTTCAAAATATTTAGTTTTATTTTTGGAGTGTGAATGAGAAGAGAGATGAATAAACTTGAAACACAATGCATTGACTGGACTACTGATATAAGACCAGTTGTTTGTAATCTTAAAACCTAGCTCCCTATAGGCCATATTCAATGTGTTTTACCTCGCATAAACATGCCCATGCATTATGTTGAGTTTCTGCCCTTCTGAACATCTTAGAAAGCTTATTATGGTATTAAAATGTAGATAGCCTCTGTGAGAATTCAATTCAGTTTAAATAGTTCATGTAGATGACACTGCTCCTTAGTAAATTAGGCTCAGGAGGACTAGGAACACATTCCAATGGAGCGTGTCCAGACCCTATTCACCAAGTGAATATTGTGTGTGGTTACACCAGGCTAATGGAGATTGGGAAATGGCGGCAAGGCAAAAAAACTAAATTAATCAAAAAGGAAAGGAAATACATGCCAGCCGGAAAGTTTTCGTAATTTTGATGTCTCGGTGGAAACATGTCAGTGGTTTGGGCGGCGCTCAATTGCATGTCAAATGCACATCATGGGATTTTCAGCTTTATATTCTAACGGCTTTGCCCTTGTTTTTGTCGTTGACAGCTCGCAGTGGCCCTTTATCAGTTGCTGGCAGGTGCTATGCTATTAGTATCGTCTCATCACAGGCTCGTGTGTGTGTGTGTGTGTGTGTGTGTGTGGGTGGGTTTGTGTGATAGTGCCAGTGTCAAATACTTTATCTTGGTGTGTGGGTGTCACTATAGGGATATTGGTGTGTGTGTGTGGGAGGGGTGTGTGTTAGTGAGAGTCAGAAGCAGGAAAGTTGTCACCCCCCGTCTCATCGCTCCTGATGGCAACTAAACCATCCTATGTCTGTCCCTTAGAGAACATATCAGGTGACAATATTAACACAATTATAACGCTACAACAGCCAGGTTCTGCCACTCCTAACAGTATCTGTAAACGTTTCTTCACAGAAATGGCTCATCAGAGACGCCGAACCATGGCCGTGGTGTGTGTTGGGGAAGGGGGAGGTCACACTTATAGATAGCTACAAGCTATCTGATGTTTATAGGAATTAAATATAACAGTGTGATCACCTATGTTTGTTTTTCATAGTAAAACAACTATGGGCAGGCCTGCATACTGTAGAACAGAGAGAAAATTACAAAAAAGTTTCCTAGCAGACCATTCAAATGATTAACTATTGTTATTGTGCAACCTGGATTTATGAAAGGTCATATTTGGCATTGTTACTTGTTATGTACATACAGTATAGGGCCCTATCTTTTACTGCATCTGGTGTATAGCACGTGTGTTTGTACACTGACGTACGCAGTTGTCATTTTCCCATCCAGCACCCAAGTTGTATAAATAGCAAATGCAGTTGCGCCCCTTTGAGCTATGCAGGTCTACAGATGTGTTGTCGGCAGGCACACTGTTGGCACATTGCTAGCTTGAGGCAGCATAAAGCGATCGCATGACTGACCAACAAATACAGCAGCCAATGGCGTAATGGTGGGTGAACAGTGAGCAAAATACTCTGCTTGTTACACACACAGGGACAACCAGGAGAGCACAAACACGTGGAGCATAAGAGCACAAGCATTGAAAGAATTAAAAGAGATTATCAGTGTGTGTGTTATATAAAGCTTGGTGAAATACTGCTGCTGCTGTACATCGTGCGTCTTTCATTTGGCAATCGAGGAAAGCCATCTCCTCTGCAGAGAAGCATTTATTTCTTGAAACCTGGCAAATCCGCCATTATAGCACACAGTGCAAGCATACCTAGATTTCAAATGGAATGGGAGATGACACTTTGATTGGTTTATTATATGTTACACCCAAAACACACTCTGAAAAATAAAGTGAGCAGAAACCGTTTATCCGCGGTTAAACTATAGCAAAAGATTTGCGCTTTAGACCATGCGCTTAGAAAATAGGGCTCCATCAGTTTAACGTGAGTTCATTCAAGGAATAATCAAGAATGGAGGAATTAATTAAATGAACAGTACCTCAAATAATGAATTTGTCTTTTTCAGTTAATAAATTTCACCCACTGGAAAAAAATAGTTTTCTCTGTAATCACATATTCACACTGCAGAAAATTGCTTGCTTCTTAATTGTGTTGTTTATCTTTCATGGTATATTTTAGTGATATATAGCATGCTGTATGCCTTTCTATGTTTTATTATTTACTTCATTTATTGGTGCCTTTCAACAATGTCACTGACTCTGGAGTGTACATATCTCCATGATTGTTTCATATGTATTACCCAACAGTACTCATGCTGCTGTAGTTCCTATTGAAAATGCACAGGTTGCGCCAGCCACAATCTCAGGGGTAGGCTTAAATGAAAAAGTGAATGGAGGTGAAAGAGAGGGATGGGGAATGAAGAGGAAAGGTTAATTGGTTTTGTTGACCATCTGCCTGTGATGGGAGGTGAGTTGGACAGTTGCTGAGGGATGAACGGCAAGCTGGAACATTTGAAAAGGAATTTCAAGGATTTTGGGTTAGCCAGCTGACGAGAGCTGTCCTATTGTGTCGCTCGGCCCTCTGAGATGGTTCCTTCCTTCAGTTTTTTTAGACCACTCTGTACATCTTTTCAGATTTTCTTGGTGTCCGCCTTTTTTCACCCATGATGTTCTCTGGACCCCGTGTAACTCAAATAAATTGGCTGGTTGGCGAACTCTGTTTCTGTCTTGCTCACCCTTCATCTCTCTCCGTCTCTTCCCTTTCCCCTCACCAAGGTAAATGAGCCATAGGTTTCCAGCGGAGTGAAAGGAGAGAGGCCGCTGAGAGATGCACTTGGCCATTCTAATAGCATAGCAAGGGTTGATTCCCCCAAGGTCTCGTTGTACACATGAAAAACCTGGGAGCCTCTCGCTCTGCACCGCTGAGCCAAAAGAGGGGTGCCTTTATCTAGTGAGAGAACCTCCTCTGCGAGAGAGACACGCAGGCAATCGGGGGGAAGGGAGTAACAGAGTCATTACTGTAACTGCCCGTGACTCCTTATGCACATGCTGAAGCTTAAACAAGTCACCTTAGCTGACATACACACTTGGTTCCATCAAACATAGTCACATAACACAACCATTAGCCTATGTTAAGAAACACGATGAGAAGTAGACTACATGGTCTACACTAATAGTCATTTAATGTTTTTAAAGTATTTTTAGACCACGTGCTTTTAGACCACTTCTATAGAGGCAGGTTCAGTCATTCTTGAGAACGCTTGCTAACTTTGAGATTTAATCAAAACAGTATCACTACACGGCCCTCCGCCGCCTCACACATAGAAATGCATTGTGCAGCAAAGCGTAGTACTACGGCTTTGTTGTTTGAGCTGTGTTCGCCACTGTTTATGTTACTACTTACAGAGCCAGGGCTGTGTAGAAGTATCCAATAATGTTTCCAACACGCACAGAGAACGGTAAGATAGCGAAATGCAAATTTGTTGAATTTGACAAAAAGTGTATTTTTTTACATTTAGCTTCCAATAACTGACTATACATTTAACACTAATTGTACTGACTTTAAGTGACTAAATGACTATCTGCCAGTAGATGCGATATTAGATCACCAGCGTTTCAGACAAAAGCAAATTCACACACGCTGGGCTGGATATGAACAGAAAGTATGTACTGTATAGAGCTCAGATTACAACATACACAGAGGGAGTGTGATGTCATTCTCTGGTCATGATGCAATTACTCCACTATTTTTTTACATGGTAAATGGACTGCATTGTTATAGCGCTTTTCTAACCTTCCAGCCACTTAAAGCGCTTTACAGTATTGCCTCACATTTACCCATACTGTACATTCATCTGTCAGCCATGCACATCACCTGATCACCGGGAGCAGTCAAGGGTTAGGTGTCTTGCTCAATGACACCTCGACACTGGGTGAGGACTTAGCGGGATTTGAACTAGTATCTTTTCAATCATGTCCCCAAAACCGGCCACTGAGCCACTGTCACCATATACATTTTTCTGCTATAATAATGGTTAAAATATTGTGTACATGTTGTGTATGTGATTGCTTTGAGCAGAACTTTGTTAGTAGTGACACCTTTTTCTTGCTCTCACCCCAGTGGCCAAATAAACACTTCTTTAATAAATAAGTAGTGCCTGTACAAACTTGCAAAATTGATGCAATACGCTCTACGCATACGTCCTTCAGAGCTAGAGGTATAATTCAAAGTGTGCAACTGGCAAAGAAATGAAGGAACTGCAACTGAAAACAAACTATGGTAGAAGAGCCACAAGCTGAAAGTTAATGAGTTTCTGTTCTTTGAAAGAGGTGTACCCGAGGGCTAGACCTGTACCAAACAACAAGTCATATTACAATATTCACAACTGTAGCCCACTGCGTCCATGTATGTATGTAGTGACAGTATAATGTCATGACATATGCACATACACAACCATTCTAAGGATTACATTGATTTACAACTTTCACATAAACAATACATTTATTATTTGAGGGTTTTGTGTGCTGTGTAATGTTTGCCCTCTGCCAGTGGGTGGCTAATGTACTGTCCATTTAAAAAATAATAATAATAGTGATGTGCATGTTGTGTCATCACTGTTGTAAAGTTGGAACTTATGGGTAACATTCTGTAATGTTCTTAACTTAATAAATAATTAAAAAAATATTTGAAACATGTATTTATTTTATTTTAGATTCATTAACACAATGATGGAAGGCGATTAACAGACAAACAAACAAACACATGTACTGAACTGTACTTGTGTCCTATAGTGAAATGTTATAGTGGCAACATCAGAATGTATCTCAAAACATTTAGAGAAATATCAAAATGTCTTTAAACGGGCTCTTGGACACTTGCAATCAAAAAGAGGTAGTTGAAGAAAGATAACGTGTTGATATGAGGAGTATGGTCTATAGGTTTGGAATCTACACTTATATGGTTTTAAACCCTTAGCATCCATTTAGAATCCAAATACATGTCCTTGATCAACATTTGATCTTTGGTATGGTTGGTGTATTTTGGGCTTTAGATGTGAGGAAAGAAAAGGTACTGCTATTCACACCAAGCACATGTACATACTCCACTAATTACTGCTATTGAAGTGTACCAGTTTATAACAGAAGGAAATGTCACTCAACTCTGCTTGTTTTTTCAATCACAATCTTAGATGGGCTAATAGTAGAGATTTTGACAACAAAATTGGAAGGATGAGGCATTATTTATCAGATAAAGAGTATACCAAATCTTTAATAGCTGTCTGAATAATTAATTTATAACATAATTACAGTCAGACAACAACATGGACCTAAGTATTCTTTGGAAGAGAAGATAAAGTCAGCACTTTAATTAAGTTTGACAACACATAAAAGGTTGTTAGGACATTTTTAAGACTTGCATTTATAGTTGTGGTATACCAACAGCATCAGACTTCCAAATGGTAACAACAATGAATGAGTAATTACAGGCTTATCATACATTTCTTGTAAACTATTTTAACTATCCAACTGGTTTCCAAATGAATTGGTAATTGAAGTATCATAATGAAAACCTTCACCTAAAAAATGTAATTGACACTGCATCTGTGAATTGTGTTAAGTGTGATCTTAAGCATGAAATAAACGCAATGTCATTCTCTTCTTGTCAATGTCTTCTTTGTATACTAAACATTTGTATACAAAAAAAGGGATTCAGATTTAACATGCAAACTATAAATATAAACAAATAAATGAAGAAGCATGAAATATAGCATGAAAATTATGTGTTTGTGTTGTATACATGGGTTTAAATTAGTTAAAAGGTCATTTGCCTCATGCCTGTGCATGTGATGGCATTGTTCTTCTCATTTGCGTCAAGAGGGCAGCATTCAGCATAGGTGGGCTCTCCAATCACTGATTAGGCCAATCAATGGAATGATCACACAAGGTATTGATTGTCAGCTCTAGTAAAGATCTGGATCTGCTGCAAATGGTGCCTGTACGATTAATGATCGCCAGCAACAAACGGGTCACCAAAGGAACTTGCATGTGTACCAATACAAGATACATATAGATGCATCTGTTGAATTAGAAAATCTGGTAAATACCAGTGCATGACTGATGTAGGCCTGACCTGAGGAAAAACATATAGAGCATCCAAATATTCTCTTCATAAAAAGTGTTTCAGAGCATTATATAGAGTGTTCAGGCTTATTCCTCAGTTTTTCTGCAAGCTGCCTCAGACCAGTGACAATGTTTTATGTTTTTTGTATACACGCACATAATGTAGACCATGACTTATCCTCTGCCCGTAACACCAGGCCAGGACTGCCACGTGATAAACAACAAGCGCTCCCAACAAGACAAGTGTTGATGAGAGGGCTACGCTTGTCTGTGTGTACTGGCCACATCGATGCACAGACATAGAGCCCAGAGCCCTGACAGCCCATGCCATGTCAATTCATACACATTTCTCAGGCTGCTATCAGTCCTGGCAGCACAATTAACCAATGGCCCAGTGGGAATGCGCCCGACTCTCCCGGTTAGTGCTCCAGCAAAGCATGGTAGGAGTTTAGCATTGTGCTAAAGGATAGGACTAGAGGCCAGGAATCAAATACAGTACATCCATCTATCTCTTTTTAATGGCCGTTGGCAAGGAATATTTCCTTGATACGAGGTAAAGCACTGAACACTTTATATGCCACGTTCAACGCCAGCCAAACGACAGTGGGACTTCAAACACTCTTTATCAAATATAAATAATACTGGCCTGGTACCATTAAGGCACATATCTGATTCAGATAGATGGGCCCATTAAAGAGTTGCTTAATGAAGTGTCTTTTCTATTCTCCCAAGGTTCAGCAATTAAATAAAATGGGGAACCATCTCTTTTAGCCTTATTACATTGAATTATTCACCTCATTTATCCCCTCTCTTTTCCCAAGTATCAAATGAGCTACTGGATTTAAGGTGTGTGTTTGTGGGGGTGTTCAATAAAGGTTGTTTGTTCTTCAATTCATTTTGATTGCTGATTGACTTATTTTGCTTAGCAGTGCTTGATACTCATATTAGTGCTGTTGTTATGTGTTATTAATGCTGTGTGTTTTCATAATTTCCCTTCTCTAAATTGCATTTAGTTGGTCATTGGTTTAGTCTTGCTGTTGATTAGGCCTCATTCTGTTTCAGCCTATTATTTGATCAGCATGCATTCAAACGGGACTGAATTCGAAATCAGATAATAATATAATTGGCCTTTTTGTAACACATTATGGTAAACGCAACCTTTTCTCTTCCGTGGTCATACAGTATGAAACTACTGTATATGCACACACTGTATTCCATAGTAAACGGTCTATACTGTATCTTTATCAAATTATACTGAAAATTCACAAACATGGATTAAGACTAATTACCAATCTTGACATTGCTATAATCAGAGATCTCTTCTTTGATGAATCTGTGAGGTCTTAATACATATGTCTCAGTTTCTCTCTAAATCTAAATCTAGTGCAAATATCTGCTGAATTTGTTTGTTTTGTCAAGCTACAGCATGTCTGTGTTGACATTACTGGTCTGCAAACTATGAGTAATATAACAAGATGTTTAATTTTAATTCAATTAGGCTAATATGAACCAAGAGAACACTAACAAGTAGGACTCAATTCCACAATCATTAGCTGAATTCAGGAAACACGTATTTTATTACGTTCAATCAACTGCAATTGTGCTGAACGGCTAGCAAACGTGTCATTCAGTTCAAAGAGTAATGTTTGCTCTGCCAAAGTAAAGTGAACGCAGTGCACCCATTGTTCTGCAAGGCAACAATGACCAATGAACCAATCCCACTACAAGTACCAACATCTTCAGTTGGCAATGTGCACTCTCATGTTTGGCTTCAGCTCAGGCACAGTTTGAGCTTTATTTATTTTTCCATTTGAATTATGGCCAAGCTTCACCAGGAACTATCAAAGTGCCTTTTAGCAAAGCATGTGATCCCCAGTTGTGCTAGTTGAGCTCAGTTACTCTTGTGCTAATGGAGACCACCTGCCACTACCAAATTGGAGGCCCAGGTGAATTATTATTTCGTTTAAACAGGTTCAGTTGCAGAACATAAAAAAAGTAATGTGGGTCGAATTATAGGTGCAAATAAACAATACATTTGGGCTGCATTTAAGATCTAGTATACTAAAGTAGAAGATTTGTACAGGGTAAAAGGGATATTGGCTTTCAAATGATTGATTTGCCAACCCTTATAATCTATATCCTCCTACAGCAGTCTGTCCTGGGAATCAGGGTGCTAAGGTCCTGCCGGGCACATTTAATAAGCAAGGATATTATGACCCCACACTTGTGTACACTTGGTGTACATATTATATATACAGCCATGGAAAGTATTAAGAGACCACTGCAGTGGTTAATCCAATTTTTACTATTTATACATTTGTATTTTTTACTTGCAATTTTGTACATATGTTCTTAGATTTATATTTACAGATGTTTTTGTATTTTAGTTAAATATTTACATTTACGGCATTTGGCAGACGCTTTTATCCAAAGCGACTTACATTTAGTACATTTGTCAGTAGTTGGACAGGTCATATACCAGCAATTAAAAGCAAACAATAGAACAAATGCAGCATAATGTCATTATACCTATTACCACATAGTCAAATATAAAGTGCAATAGGTAATGGCCTAGATAATAAAGTGCAATATATATATATATATATATATATATATATAGAGAGAGATTTTTTTTAATAAATAGTGAGATAAGAGCATGATAAGGGAGTGTTAAGGAAGTGCTACTTCTTTAGGAGTGCTAAGAAGTGGCAAGGTCGCTTGTCAAGGTACCAAGGTGTATGGTGAAGAGATGTGTCTTGAGTCTCTTTCGGAAGATGGGTAGAGTATCCGCAGTTCTGACTGTTGCTGAAAGCTCGTTCCACCACTGTGGTACCAAGACGGAGAAAAGACGAGACTTTGATGAGCGAGTCTTGATGCCTCGTAACGGTGGCATTGCCAGTCGGCCAGCCGAGGTGGTAAAATGAAGTTCTCTTTTTGGGTACTATTGACAGTATAATTATACTACTTCATATTAAAGCATGTGCACTGGTCTCATAATTATTTCCACAGCTGTATCTTGGAACTCTGATTATGGAAAAGACAATATGAACTTACCCAGACTAACAGACAACATTGGGGCAATAACACAGGTGTGGGTGGAGTCAAACATAAGACATGTAATAAGGCCAATCAGAGAGTGACAGAAGACTGAGACAATAACACATCTGCCATCATAACATAGTCGAATGCACACACCGACACCTATACAAAAAAATCTATGGCAACTGACCTACTGTGAGTCTGCTGTTTCCTTTCAGACAGATTGTTTTTTGGAAACATATTTGATACTTGCTCTAATAAATGTCACATAAACTCTTATAGATTTGTGGAGGAATGGACTGAAATGTCAGCTCATCCTGGACTGGTTACCACGACGCCTAAAGTTGAAAGAGACAGACGTTCCTTCAGAGGTTATTGAGAGATGAGCGGGAGAATGAAAATGGAAAGCTGTAAATGTCACCTCATTAAGTGAGAGATAGGGGGAAAAAAACAATTAGTTCTATTTGTGTCTTGCAGAACAACGCGTCTTAATCGGCTGAACTCAACGTCAGTGCATTGCCGTTCGGGGAATTAGGCATCTCTTACGTGTGATTACTCATTTGGCATTCAACAAGGTGCTGAAGCAATAAGATAGCTTTGTGTTAATCCATGATTAATTCTCATGAATATTAGATCAAGGAGTGGGATTTCAGGCTGTAGAGATGTAAAACACTCGCTTGAGACTGTTTGTAAAGTCTAGAAATCACAGGAGGAGTCTCTATACACATAACAGACAGATAATTAGATGTGTAATTCAACTGGTGTTTTTAGTGTCAATGGTAAAGTATAGCTACGATACAAGGTTTTGTTTTTAATTTACATACAGCATATATGCATGGCCTGTGACAAAGCAAGATAATTAGTAACTGCACATACACAGCCGGTAAATAGGGGGAGGAAGGGAGGGGGGGGAGGAGGGGAAGGGCGGGGGGGTGGGGGGG
>JAODLL010005334.1:0-10599 GCA_026546735.1 Forbesichthys agassizii
AACCTCCTATGCGTCGGATTAATCTTACCTCATCACACAAAGTGGCTTAGTTAATTAGTGAATTAAACGCCACTACAGGTATACATTAAGCCCACTGAAGTATTCATTCAGGACGGGTTCTCTGCAAGGGTGGAGGGTGTTTTTTAATTGAAAAAGTCCAGAAATGAATTGCACAATTTAGGCGTGGGGTCAGCGTGGGAGTTATCAGGAGGTTGGAGTAAATATTTAACTTTTGTGTGTGGATGAAATCATGGTTGTCAAGTAACAACATATAACAAGCAGCAAATGAACAGCTAGCAGATCTGTCAGAGATGGAGACAGGTCCAGATTGACGGATTGCGAGTAGTGGCGAAAAGTAAATAACGCGTGTGGATACTCATCTCCCCAAACCAGAAGTCACTATAGGATAATTTGAAAGGTATAGATAAACATGAATATTAAAAATCACCTACAAGCTGTACATTGGGGAATATGGCACTAATCAAAGCCAAGACAATTCTGTAAATAACATGGCAGATAGTTTGGGAGGACTATACAGTATATAGTTAAAACAATCAGAGGTTGGGTGCCAGGGAGTTTAAAAATAATACATTCAAATGTAGTCTGCAGGTACACTAACAGATATGGCTTTCATTGATCAATAAGAATATGAGTTTGTTGGGTATGCATTCAATTTTCAATATTGGGATTCGAATATTCGATTTTTTCTACATTATGCATGCATCAAGCATAGAGATAGTTCAGGCTTAATCTAAATTATCAGTTGATCACAATCAGCTCACTGCCAGCTGGTCTCAGTGACCAGACTGTTCATCTTATCACGGCAAAGCATAGGATTGTCCAATCTAGTCATGGCGCTTATTTAACAGTCTAGCCTACACTCATTCTTGGCACTTCATTTGCAAGCATTTTTGCATCCCACCACCTCCCTGTCTCCTCCTTTGATGCTGTGTTTGATTCTTCAATGTCTTTGTGTTGTCATTGCCCTTTCCATGTACCTGCATGGAAAGGGCTTTCTTTGAATGCACATGGAACGGCAGGGAGCTCCCAGAACAGAGCCATACCTCCAAATATAAATAATAATTTGACTATAGTGGTCCTGACTGAAATCATTTTTTACAAATAGTCCCAAGTGTTAAAAATGTCCTTGCCTGCCCTACACTATGTCATCAACACAATCCATTCCAATTAACTCTGTCTCTAAGAATAGGGCGGGGTTATATATTCAACACACACTTATTGGCTAATATATGCTGTCGACAGCTCTGATCTGGTCAATTAAAGTGTCAATCAAATGCGGCCATTTTGAGAGCATGGCTATGTTTACATCTGTCCACACTAAAGCTATGAATGGTAGATTACGTCTGCCGGCTAATATAAAATGAATGCAACAGCAGAACATGCAGTATTTATTAATGTAATGTGTTATGGACTACATTTTTTACTGGATTGTCTGGTCCCTCGCCAATGTAGCAAGATTATTTTTGATTGATCGCTTACAACTAAAATGTTAAATATTATCGGTGGTTTGACAAAAGCACTGATTGTGTATTGTTGTACAGTTATGTGCACATATTGGAAAACCCACAAACAGTTCTGCCGTCCGCTTTGATTTAACAGGTTGGTCTAGTGGTCTGGGTGTTGGGCTTCCAGCTGGAAGGTCGTGGGTTTGAACCCTGGTGTTTGAACCCTACCTGTAAGCATCCTTGAGCAAGATGCTTAACCCCCTAATTGCTCCCGGTGGTTGGTTGCACCTTGCATGGCAGCAATAACCATTGGCGTATTCATGTTGGTTTGACTGGCAAAATACTGTAAAGCGCTTTGGTTGAAAAAGCTATATAAATGCGCCATTTAACAGGTTATGAAAAATGTATTGAGTTAACTGATATGTTGTCATTGTCAAAACAATGACAACATATCAGTTTATAGAAATCATTATTGACAGTTAATTACTTAGTTAATTATAGCCACTGCAGACCCCATAAAAGTATATGCAGTGGACTGCATGAGATTATCAAAAGGCAGTGGCTACAATTGAAGAAGTCTGTATACTGTATAGAACCCCCTTCCCCCAAGCTGTCAGAACAGCTTGTTGCTGCCAGCAACCATGAGAAACAGTGTGTGTTTGTTTATAGATGAGGGGTGGGGGGAAAAAGGGGGGCGGGAGGGGAGAGAGCGAGAGAGAGTAAGCAAAAGCTGAAGGAACAGACATCATAGACTGACCTCGGAACTGTCGGATCATGTTGTGATGTTGGTCCAGAGCTTCTTGTAGGATCTTCTCAGCAGGGTCCATTTTCCATCGCCACTCTGTGCCCACAGGGTTAGTGTGATGTCTGGTGAGGGAGAAAGGACATAAAGCCACAGAAAAAAATGAAGAGACCACTGCAGTAGTTCCTCTGATTTTTGCTACTTACACATCTTTACTTTCTACTTACATGCAATACATTTTTTTCTATTTATGTTAAATGTTTTACATTTCCCTCTCCCGAAACCATCACTTTATTGTGGTGGAGAGGTTTGTGTGTTCATATGACCTTGAGAGCTGTGTTGTCTTGAGCCTTGTCCTCCTGGTAGGGTCTCCAAAGGCAAAGTTGTTTCAGGACAGGGGCCAGACTAAGAATGGTTCATCATGGAAGAACATAAGAGAGGAGAAGTTACCATGCCCAGAGAAAGCCTGGGGCCCCCGTCTGGGGCCAAGGGCCAGGCCCAGAGGGAGGGCTCACTGGCAAGTGCCTGGTGATTGGGTTTGACACAGAGCCCAAACAAGCAACATGGCACTTTCCTCTCCATCCTATGGGCGCACCACTCATGGGAGAAACCGTGGGGTCGGGCAGTCCTATGGGTGTCCACTCATATGAGTTTACCCCGTTAGACGAGAGGGTCGCCTCCCTGCGCCTACGGGTTGTGGGGGGGGGGGGGGAAACTCTGATTGTCGTCAGTACAAATGCACCGAACAACAGTTCGGAGTATTCTTGGTGAAGTCCTGTATGGGGCTGCAGTAGGAGACTCCATAGTTCTACGAGACTTCAACGCGCACGTGGGCAATGATGGAGATACCTGGAGAGGAGTGATTGGGAGGAACGGCCTCCCTGATCTAAACCCGAATGGGTGTTTGAATTTTAGTTAGACTTCTGTGCTAGTCATGGACTGTCTATAGCAAACACTCTGTCTGAACATAAGGATGCTCATAAGTGTAAATGGTACCAGAGCACCCTAGGTCGAAGGTCAATGATCGATTTTGTGATCGTATAATCTGATCTGAGGCCGTTTTGGACACTCGGGTGAAGTGAAGGGCAGAGCTGTCAACTGAGGATCAAGTGAAGACTCTGGACAGACCTAGTAAGCCCAAATGGGTAGTGTGAGTGAACTGGGAACATCTGGAGGAGGCCCCTGCCCATGAGATCTTCAACTCACACCTCTGGCAAAGCTTCTCTTGCATCCCGGTGAAGGCTGGGGACATTGAACCTGAGTAGGAAATGTTCAAATTGTCCATTGCTGAAGCTGCAGCGAAGAGCTGTGGTAATCAAGGTCTTGGGTTCCTCGTGGGGCGGTAACCCTCGAACACCATGGTGGACACCGGTGGTCAGTTTACAGTAAGGATGGGACGCTGTTGACATCAACTTAGAAGGTAATTGGACAACGGAAGGAACACTTTGAGGAACTTCTGAATCAGATTGACGTCTCTATGGTAAAGTATTCTCCAATGTGTTAGAGAGGAGGGTTTGGCCGATTGTCGAATCTCAAGTTGAAGAACAACAATGCGGTTTCCATTCTGGTCATGGAACAACGGACCGGCTCTTTACTCTCGCAAGGATCCTGGAGGAGGCCTGGGAACCCTTCTGGTCTACATGAATTTTGTGGATCTTGAAAAGGAGTATGACTGGGTCCCCCAGGAAATACTGTGTGGGTGGTGCTGCGATATTATAGGGTGAGAGGGACCCTTTTAAGGGCAATCCAATCCATGTATGTCCAAAGCGAGAGCTGTGTACGGATTATCTGCAGTAAGTCAGACTCGTTTTAGGTGGGGGTTGGTCTCCTCCAGGGCTGCGCTTTGTCACCAATCCTGTTTGTGATATTCATAGTCGTGGTGGGGAAGGTTTGCTGTTCGGTGGCCTGGGGATCTCATTGCTACTTTTTGCAGATGATGTGGTGCTGATGGCATAATCGGTCTGTGACCTCCAGCACTCACTGGATTGGTTCGCAGCAGAGTGTGAAGCGGCTGGGATAAAGATTAGCACCGCTAAATCTGAGGTCATTGTTCTCAGCAGGAAACCGATGGAGTGCCTACTCCGGGTAAGGAGTGTTTACATCAAGTGAAGGAGTTCAAGTACCTCGGGGTCTTCTTCGCAAGTAAGGGAACAATGGAGCGGGAGATTGGCCAGAGAATCGTAGCAGCGGGAGCGGTATTGCAATTGCTATATCGCACGGTAAAACAGTAAAATGTTAACTTACTATAAACATATCAGGTTTGCAGTGATACATTTCCATGTTTTCTTTTGTAGACCAGTAGAAACTTGAACCGGTACAGTAGCATAATGATATAGAAGTTCAGAATTGGCCAATTTTCGTGGTGAACATTCGTGGTGAATGTTTTCTGTAAACATTCCAAAGAGCGTATCTTTCGTGTTTTTATAGGCAATACTAACCTACTGTAGCATAGGATTACTAATACAAGAGTTTGTTTAGTTTATAACCCCGCAGACCTTGTGCATTTAGTCGATTCGACAGTGTTGTCCAAGTCAGCCTCTTTCGTCAATTAGCACTACGTCATAGTAAAAGTAAAGGCTGGCTCTTTGAAACTACCTAATATAGCCCAGTCTGAGCTACTGTATGTAACTTTGTTGCTCCCCTGCATATGTTGTCACTTGTCATAAAGGTAGGCTATGTAAATATATTCATGATTATACATAATTTAACTGCCCAGTGCAATTAGTAACATAAGAAGTTAGTAGAGATGTGGGACTGATCAGATAAAACATTTATTTGTGATTTAATTAGGCTATTTATGTTACCTGTATAAATTAGGCTATTTATGTCAGTGCCATTTGTTTTCTTCTTAAATTCAGCACATTTTTACAATAACCTTGATAACACCATTAACGTTATAATTTTGGTCACTGTAATCGGGATATGACATTTTCATACCGTTTCATTTCTATGCACGATAAGTCAATATATTAATTATGCTAATTACTGTAATGGCCCATCAAGCACATATGTTGGGGGTTTGGGATTGGGCAAAAGATTGGTCTAAAGATCGGTCTACAACCGTGGGCAATGGCATTGAGCAGTTTTTTTAATAGCCTAAAATAGACCTTAGTTGTTGCCTACCAATATAAATATTGGCTTACATCCTCATGCCTGATGTATGCTGATGTATGCTGATTATTAAAACAATTAAAACTAAAACCAGTGAAGCCTTAGCTTCAAATGACATACTAAATCGAATTCTCAATAGGCTATGGTCCATCAAATGTTGCATGCCATAATAAGGGGTTTGCAGTTGCTGGTTTAAAGCACCTTAGCATTTTCTTATTTTTCTTAGCAGCGGTTTGACGGCGAGTATGCTTTTGTGCACTAAACACGATTGCCTTTCCAGATAGCAGACCATTGAACCAACATTAAATCAACATTGACAAATCAATGGGATTTTTCAATTCGTCTAATAAACTTTTATAAACATTTAGTTTAGTTGCGAGTTATTGTTTGTAGCAGCTAAGGTTAATGTTTCATGTTTACTCTGTCCTTGTATCAGTTTTTGTTATTAAAACATTCCTTTGTACCTCTGTATTCTAGCCAGCTTTGTCACACTTTTCCTGACAAAGAAGAAGATAAACAATAATAAATAGATAAATTGAGGCCTTACAGTACTTTTGTCTTTATTGCACAGTCTACTGTAGAGATCTTGTCTGCCAACCCAACCATTTAAATTACGCCAATCTAATGTCTTTATATTTAATACAATTGTAGTCCTGAGTTTCTCTGAAGACAAGTGTTAAAGTCAACAACAAAATATAACCCAGGTAAGATGTATGAAAATGTAGTTTCAGGGATCATTTTCCTTCGCTGTCTCTGATAGTTCTATGGTAGAGATGGGAGTTGTGTAGCTGACAGGACTAACCTACAGAGACGTCACTTGATATCAATAGGCTATAGTTCAGTTATAGTATCAAAACAGATGAAAGATGAAAAAGCATAACTCCCTTTACCTCAGATACAGAATATGTCTGTTATTATGTCTTAATCTAGCAGTGCTTTTGTTGCCGTTATTAAAAAAGTTACTTATCCCTAGTGTGTTGAACATGCATTATTGAGAGAGACTGTCGATCACGATCCCACACGTATCCAATTGAGTCACTGACACTGCTTTGAATAATTTCGGCCATATAGGCTACATATTTAAAGTATGAATAGTATAAAAGTGTTTTGCACTGAATGCAATGTAATGCTAATAGTTGCACTGAATGCAATGTATTGCTAGTAGTAATAGAAACTCCTTCTAGAACAATAAAATAGGACTTTATTATGTCAAGAGCAGGGTTTGAACCCGCAACCTTCGTTTTGAGAGACAAAGACACAAACCACTATACTAACTGTCTTGACTGATGTTTACATATCATTCCGCTGTAGAAGTCAGACCGAGCACATCTGGAAACATTGTAGTTCGGACTACGGTGGCTAAAACCAACATAGTTCAAACCATTGTCGTACTAACATAGTTCGGCACTTTTGGGAAACAGTCGTACTTCGGCTGTTCGTTAATTCAACAATGCATAGTACGATGTAAATTCAATGCTAGCCTCAACCACACACTTTTGTTAATCGTTGCTCAAAATTAACCAAATTATTCATACAAGAGACGATAAATGTACTGTACAGTGCCACAACCTACTAATCTATAATGTTTCTTTGCGCCACCTGGTGGATGAGTTCAGCATTGCAGGACATTTTAGAATTTGCCTCAAACCGTGTTGCGTCACAAAGAGAGTACCTGCAGAATTTTCTACCGCAACGCAACGGAAATATCGGGCATTTTAAAATGGCATATCTGTAAGCTTCTTGATACACCATACATAAAAGTGGGAATACTTACTGATAACCACAGATATACATTCACACACATTATAACTAAGCTGTATGCTTAGCTTGATGTCTATGTAAGGCAGTTACTATGCTAACAGTTCTATATTTGGACATGGAGTAGAGCCGCTGCTCTTTTGCGTCGAAAGGAGCCAGTGGAGGTGGTACGGGCATCTAGTAAGGATGCCTCCTGGGTGCCTCCCTTGGGAGGTGTTCTAGGCACGTCCAGCTGGGAGGAGGCCTCGGGGAAGACCCAGGATCAGGTGGAGAGATTATATCTCCAAACTGGCCTGGGAACATCACAGGATCCCCCAGTCAGAGCTTGCTGATGTTGCTCGGGAAAGGAAAGTTTGGGGTTGCTGAAGCTGCTGCCCCCTTGACCCAACTCCGGATAAGCGGGAGAAGGTGGATGGATGGATGGATGGATGGTGTCAGGATAAAAATAGAGAAGTTACTAGTTAAGATAACAGATAAGATAAAACCCAGCTAGGCAGGGTAGAAAGCCAATGACTTGACCCGCCTTCATTGAGTTGGACCAGAAATCCAACTTGTTCCAAAGAAGACACAATGAAGACACTGTTGTAATTTAACTTTGACACGATCTGAACCACTATTTGAGTAACAAAAACACATTTTGGTGGTCTAATTCTGTTAAGCGTAATAACTCAGTTTTCCCATGGCGCAAATCTGCTTTGCAGTCCCCTCATTATTACAGCGTAACTGTGGCTTAGAACAGGAGAAGGTAATTGGACAAGACAAGTCAGCTTTGCGGCCCTCATCTTTAGTGTGTGCCTTTGGCTTACTATAGGCGAATACCTAGTCCAGAAGAAGAGCTCAAAGGTCTCACACTTAACCTCGGCCGGTTCTGCCAGCTATAGAAATGCCAGTGGATCTGCTCCTTTCCATTACGCTGTGGAGTTCAAAATCACAGACAACCCCAAACCAGCATCCCTGAATTGAGACAACCAGCAACGCATCACGGCCGACCCGTGCTGTTCAACAGCAATGGGCCTTTACGGCAGCTGGGCCTCTTGGCCGTGCCTAGATCCTCCGTTTTCTGCCTATGACGTGTTGGTTCCTGGACCCTCATTCCTATATTATGTAAATATAACATTCATTGCTCCCGGCTCGTGTTTTTAAATTTCAACGTTTCTTCTACCCATTTAGTGACATAGGCCTACATACCAAACAAATACTAGGTTTAGAATTACAACAAGGGAATTGCTACTAGGTCAGTAAGCAATTTTCTAAACTAATCTTTCTAAACTATTCAATCATGTCCAAACTTTTATTTTTTTAGTTATTGGGTTTGTAAGAGGGTATTGTGCCTAATGATTGTTTCATTTGAAGTTGTATTCTATTATTATGCTTTTTTTTTATATACACCTTAAATTCCTATTTGAGTGTTTTTATTAACCCTCGCGCTGTCCTATGGGTCGAAATGACCCGGTGCACTTGCCAGTAGAGGGCAGCAACCACAACACGGACATATGACATTCCGCGGTTTGCTCCCGCTGCTGCTAGTCTGCTGAAATGCCTTAGGACAGTGCGAGGGTTAAGTGTATTCATAATTCATAATAAACGTATTCATAATAAAGAAGTGGTTGACTGGTTATGTACACATGAAACAAGGGCAGGACTCAAGGGTAGGGTAGTAATTCCATAGACATTCTAAGCCCTTAAACACATGACCAAGTGCTTAAGAAGAACCTACCTCCAGCAGAAGACACATTTGTTTGCACAGGCCAAGCTGGGCGTTGTCTCCATGCAGCGGTGAGACTCAATACCATAGAAGGTGTGCTTGTAACAGCCTCCTCTCCCTCTCAACATTGACTAACCAACAGAAACAACAGTAGACCTACTTTACATTCAATTAGGATTTTCAAAATAGCTTAATGCTATAATACTACAATGCTGTAGTTACCTTGGTCCATCGACAAAGCTTCACTCCTGAATGACTTCCAATGAGTTTGTATCCTGTAAAGATTAAAGTCTAGATTATTATCTATATACTGACAACAGAAACTAAGGCACAATAAAAGTGTATTTCAATTTTCAAAAAATAAGAAGGGATAACAATAGTACAAACTATATTTTTTAAATAGATGGGACAGTATAGAAAATACTAATAAAAACTATGTGGGCTAGCTACTCCCCCCCACCTTCCCACAGGAACCCACATGTCCATAGCCTTGCTTATAGAGTTTGGATTGTGGACTGGAAATGATGACAGCTATTACTTACTTAGTACTATTACATACTGTAGTTCAGGTAAAAAACATTAAAAAAACGTTTGTGTCGTTATGTTTTTTATTCTGATTATGTAAATTTAAGTGAATGTAAACGTGTAGTCTTGTTATGCTTGTGTCTGTCTCTGTTTCTGTATATATTAGCAGTATAAAGGTACATGTATTTGTATCGAATCGTTCGGTACGGACGTTGTGGTTCGGTGCGTGCATTTGTACGGTATGATGCAAAGAAAGCTAAGCGAGCATAACGTGGAACCAAAATGCAAAGTGCGAGTTTCACACATTGCCTTTTAACTGCAAGCCTTGCCAGATTGTAGAATTTCCTGTTTTTTTTTAAATAGCTGTGTGGGAAAATGTTGGGCGTGGGTTAGATCGGAAAAGCACGGCGTGACGCCATTATCAAGAGTAAAGCCCGTTGCACAATGCACTAAAGGGCAGTTTTGTCTCCGACTTTGGATGCTGCCATGCACGCAAACTGGACGTGAATTGCTGGTAGATATTGCTTGCCCCGCACCACCAGCATTATGTATCTAATTTACTCTTAATAAACATTGCATTGCTGTAACGTGTGAAGGGGGAGACATTGCAGAGTACACCAACAAATGGCACAAACGGCACAAAGACAGATATTTAAGTGGTTTAATTAATCGGCTTTAAACAGCCGACTAAACTCAAAACAAATACGAAACAAGCAGCGTGGCGATAACCGAACAACAAACTAAACTAAAACCGCATAAGCTATACCACATTAACCATAATATGTGCACAGTGACTGACAAAATACATATTAATGTTATGTGTGTGCTGCATAACACAAACGCATTTCTACTACAATATATATTTATGGCACTTTACGTAAAAAATGTGAGGATTATTTAGGCTATAAGCTTATAAGGTATGTGAGTAGAAACACCTTTGTACCAAAAACATACCGAACTGTGACATAAACAGATGTATGAACCAAACCATGACTTCAGTGTACCGTAACACCCCTAGTATATATTTACATTTACGTTCACGGCATTTGGCAGACGCTTTTATCCAAAGCGACATACAGTACATGTAGTACATTTGTCAGTAGTTGGACACGTCATATATCAGTAATTATAAGCAAACAATAGTCTATGCAGCATAATGTCTTTATACCTATTACCACATAATAAAATATACAGTATCTCACAAAAGTTAGTACACCCCTCACATATTTGCAAATATGTGAGCATATCTTTTCATGTGACAACAATGAAGAAATGCCACTGTTCTGCAATGT
>JAODLL010005335.1:0-10599 GCA_026546735.1 Forbesichthys agassizii
ACTTCACGCCAATAAATCACAATTTTATTTTTATTTTAATATGAGAGAGAGAGAGAGAGAGAGAGAGAGAGAGAGAGAGAGAGAGAGAGAGAGCGAGCGAGAGAGAGAGAGAGAAAAGCACAGGCGTGATATTTGGTGGTGCAAGCTTCTTAAAATGAATACGTTTGATCTATCTATCTATCTATCTATCTATCTATCTATCTATCTATCTATCTATCTAGGCAGGCTGTGGGTGTATAAATAGCATACATAGCCTAAATAATATGTAAATGTTGCATTGGCCTGTTAGAACAATACTGTTGAATGTACGGCTATATTTGTCACGCCGCATGTTTGATACTGAGTGTGTTCCTTTAAATGTTGAAGAATGAGATCACTTTGATGATGGTTGTAGCGAACGGATTGACCAATAGGCTTTCAACAGAAGCCGGTTGTCACAGACACGCGTACAGGGAAGTAGGAAGTAAATAAAGCATTAGAACTCCAGTTCTTCCACTGGTACTGAAAACAGTAAGTGCATCTTTAATATTTCTATTTACAAATTGAGACAGAAGTCACGTTTCTCTAAATGCTCAGACTGAACATGAAACAAAAATAAGTTTAGCACATACAGCATAGTGCTTGGTCAGCTTGTCTGCGATTCCTTACTCTACGGTAGCCTACTACTGTAAGCAATTACAGTATTTCTCAGTCGCTTTGATACATTTCTCAGATCAGAATTGAAATTCTCAAAGCTACTTGTTTAACCTCCACATCACCAAGTCACTTGTGCACATCATAAAAACAATTTCTCACGAATTGCAAATGCTGTGGCACATTCATGCAAATGGTTATGTACAATTGTCTGTTGTTTCCTACATTATCAATTGCTTAATGTATCAATTGCTGATCAAAGTACATTGTACTAGCGCTGTGTTGATTAGTTTTATCCCCCAAATCATCTATGCATTTGTTCATTGTTTAAGTCACGCAAAATTGTTGAACAAGCTATCATTTGTATATCACTGTATAAGGCTGCATATGCATTTTAGATCATTGTCATCTAAATGTTAGCCTATAGTTCACATTAGAAAATACATAGTACACTGTTACTGTATATTGAGAACATGCATGACTTGCTTGTTGGTAGACAATGACCAAAGGACCTGTCATTCTTATAACAATGACATGTTCATCGAGGGATAGACTAAGGACACAGTACTCTAATACATTGTGTTACTCTGTATGTTGTTTGTAGGAATATTTTTGAGAAATGAACAAGCTGATTAAAAACTGAGTCGAAAAATTTCCCAAAGTGACAAACTGTCTTTTCTTTTGTGCTATGAAATAGTTTTGTGTTTTCTTTCTGAATCACAATGACACTATAATTGGTTGACAGACTAAAAGTATAGTACTGTAAAAGCATACGAATCCTGTCTAATCTCACATTGTGTGACTTTATGCTGTTGAAATGTAAAAGCAGCCTTGTGCATTTTCAATATTGTAATTGTCATAAAAGGTTTAGCCATAATGTAGGCTACATCAGACAACAACAGAATGCAGTTTTATACTGACAACACAACTAAGCATTTTGACATAGTTTTGAGCATCGTGTTGGTCAACAATGACACAAGGACTTGACATTCTGATGTCAATGACATGTTCATTGACTTAAAATGTGCTTTTGAGAGATAGACTAAGGATTTTGAGCAAGTTATGAGCTTTTTCCAGAAATTCATCGTGTTTTGATGTTTGTACAAATTGTTTTGAGAAATGTACAAGCTGGTTTGCAACTGTTAAGACTGTGAATCAAATTTTTTTTTACCAAAAGTGACAGAGAAATACTGTAAATAAATAGCCTATCACATATCACGTTCAGCTACATATGGTTTGAGTAAACAAAACATTACGGCCACTTTGACTATTTGAATGGAAAATTTAATTTGTAGTTAATAGGCTAAATGATATAGTAGATGGAACATTTCCATATCTGGGATAGGCTAATAATCTACTAGGACTTAGTTGGGCCACGCCACTGCAAATGAAGCGTTCCTGAACAACAGGATTTGACACGACACGCCCAATTTATTTTTGTCTTAGACATAGAAGACAAATGGTCTCTGACTCTGTGCTTGTGTTGGTTTAGTCACACATACATGTGTGTCTTTGTATGTTCATACTAAACACCCCCTTTACTACCTAATTTAATTGAACATGATTACTAAATCGAATATGTTGTCCTTGATTTGTAGTATGTGTTTGTGTGTGTGTGGTTTTGCTTCTTTTCAGTCAGGCACTATGCTGGTAGGCTACAGTCCCTTGATACAAGCCCTTCTAGGAACACTGTTTACCTGGGGACTGACAGCTGCTGGGGCTGGACTGGTGTTCGTATTCTCCAGTCGGCAGGTATGCAGTTCTTTCTTTGTGTGTGCTTTTAACAGTGTGCTCGTAACAGGGGTCATTTGGAGCGCACATCAGCCTCAAACGCATTATATAGAATAGCATGGAAGTTGAGCTAAATGTATTCCACTTGAATGTGCTGAAGTACATGCTACCTGCCGTTTCACTTAGAAGATTAAGGTTTGCTGACCTCTGACATATAGTGATGCCAGGGTTTGATGCTGTCCCTGCTGACAAGACATCTTGATTATTTGCTCCCTCCTTCTTGACTATTTCAGAAGCGCATCTTGGACGGAAGTTTGGGCTTTGCTGCTGGGGTAAGGCCTTTGAACGCAACCCTTTCCACCACACACACACACACGCACAGGCACACACACACACAATCTACTTTGCTTTCAATACATAAAAGCATTATGGAGAAATTTGAGTAGCAGGTTATTTTTTTCTAAAGTGGATGTGTGACACTTCAAAGTTCCTTCTTACTAAAATCTCACGTATTATATATTAGCGAAGTTGAAGTCTATTCCTCAATGTTCAAACTGCTGGAGGTAGGATTTAAGAGTTGCAATGAGAGCTATGTTTTCAAAATTAACCTATAAACCCGCCATTGCTCCACCTCTGCTCCTTTAGTCTAGTCTTAGTCTGCTAATAACAAACCTGACTAAATGTATAGTTCTTACTGTAAATGCCACATACAGCACCGATAAGAAAGCTCTCATGGTGGTGCTGCACCAGAAACATATAATCTTGCACTAAGTTTGTTTTTCAAAAATGCGGACCTATGTATGCGTTCTCAAGCTTGTATTTTTTGGATTTACCATCCAAAACTTTGATATAACTGTTAATTGTGTGTTTAACAAATGTTTGAATGTATAGAAGCCCCAAGGTGCCAATAATTAACATTTTATTTATCATTACATATCATTCATTAAAGCCCTTGAAAATAATATATTATTTTAATGTCAGCTTAAACATTCAAATAGGAAATTAGGTCAGTAATTCATTAGTAGTTGAATTGCCCAATAACCTGTGCAGTAGTCTACTGTGGCTGTCAATAAATTAGTTATGTGTGTTATGGGACTGATAGCATGTGATTGAATACCAAACCTTTCAAGACTTATATTCATTCTCACCTGACATGGTAATGTAGAGAGCTGTGATCTAAAATGTTTGAATGTAATAATTAAGTAACACTTGAGCACTGTGTTTGTGTGTGTTTGTGGAATAGATGCATTTTCTGCCAGATGTGTGCTGCGGTCCAGTAAACATGAGCGTGCACACCACATGCATGTGCTTGGAAACCAGTAGGGAATATAACGCTAAAACCTTATGGCTACCTCACATACCTAATAATAGTCGTTCTCACAAGAAAACAGAATCTACATTAAATGTAAGCATGCAAATCCACGTACATGGAGTTGTTTGGTAAAGCTGAAGCTAGAAACTTTGATGAACACTCTTGTCACTCTCTCACTTATTTATAATGCATGGAATTCAAAAAGAAAATGTCCTGGATCCTTGGGGGAATGAGTCAAGCCAGATAGGTGAAGTATTACATGTAATCCCAAATGATAAATGACAAGTGGCAA
Source organism: Forbesichthys agassizii (assembly GCA_026546735.1). NCBI lineage: Eukaryota > Metazoa > Chordata > Actinopteri > Percopsiformes > Amblyopsidae > Forbesichthys > Forbesichthys agassizii. Next base: position 3,969 of record JAODLL010005335.1, read on the forward strand.
ATTAAACAGGACAGGACTAAATCAGATCTGTCTTCAGAGCATTTCAGTTATTTTCTACATTATGGGTCATCCTCTTATCAATTCACTATGTTCACCCAAAAGTTGTCAGATATTTCAAAGATATATTAAATATCTTTTTTGGAACACAACATATTGTTTTGTTCCCATGTTGTCACCACCTCAATGTGAAAGTAGGCTACAACTTTTGTTCAGCTCAGCAGTATATAGTTTTGCAAGGATGTATTGTCAATCATGGAACTTTTGTATGAAAACATCCAGAAAAATGCTCTCTTTTCAGTAGAAACTCCAATAGACGTGTGTGCATGACTGAAACACTCACTATAATACTATGAATGTGACAGTCTGTTGTGTATGCTGTGTGTGTATGGTACACAAGGCTAGTGCGTTCCATATAGTACATAGGATTTGGCACTGTGAATCACTAAGGACACTATTTCAGTGATGGGAAAGGGAAGGGCAAAATAGCTAAACTGGGCTGAGGACAATCAGGGAAGACTGTAGGGATGGAAGCAGTAAGGTGGTATACAGGATCAGGGTTTTGTTCAACAAACATACTGCCTCTATACCGTCTAATGTTGTATGTGTAGTCTACTGCATAATTACAGAGGTCATCATATTTCCCAGCCAAATCTATAGTATATGTGAAACATGACAAATGTACACTTTTAGTCTTATGCACATTTTCATGAATTCAAGTCAAAACATTTGCATTCCCTGCACACATTTCTCTAAATGTTTGTTCTCAAATATGTTAGTCTTTGTTACGGAGCACTTCTCTTTGCCAAGGTAATCAATCTATCTGACAGGAGTGGCATATCAAGATGCGGATTTATTAATTGTTGCTTGGTCTAGCCAGCCGGTATTGTAGCATGTGGTAGTATAGTGTACGCATCACACAGGTGTGCCTTGGACTGGCCAAAATGAAATGCCCCTCTAAAATGTGCGGTTCTAGCTTGTAAAATGTAATTTATTAGGCGATGACACCACTGGTCTTTTGGTTTCTGTGCGCAAACAGGCTATCAGGCTATTAAATAATATTTTCCACAGTTCTACTAGCTAATACAGTCTGACCATAGATCAGTTACAAAATAATGACACTGTTTTAATCTCAACTCGTTCTTAGAATAAATGATACTGAATCAGAACGATGTTAACCACATGCTATTACTCTACGCTCTGGTCTGAGAAAAGTCGCCCCCTTTCAAAAATCGAATGTGGAAGTGTCTGTTGGAACATCTGTTAGGCTTCATTCTCTCTGATGTAAACAGTTAACAGCACACAAGCTGACGTCACAAGCCCAAAACTCTTTTTTATCTGTCTACATGTGAATGCCGAGGACTGAGTTTTTATATATCTTCACCCTGGCAGGAGTTTTGTCAAACCTTCGGTTTTAGTGATCGGATGCACCACTTGCATGTGGATGAAAGGCCAAATAGCGCAGAAAAAGGTTTGTTTATAAAAATAGCAGTGTACGTGTGGACATAATCTCAGATGAACCAGTGCAAAGCTGGGCAGGCAAATGACCATCGCCCACTGAAGAGAAATGAATGTGCTGAATATGGGAAGTGCAGGATGTGACCCCCACGGAACTCTGTTTGCCGGTTTGTAGTCCGTATGAGTGGCTGTGGTGTTGGTCACACATGAGCGGGTTTTCATGGGCATTATCGTGTAGCCTAGCCCCAGGCTATTACAGCAGGCAACAATACCGGCTGGTTAGACACGGCAAACAATCAAAGTCTCATCCATCCTTGCTCACTTAGAAAACTATGTTACAGCACAGTGGGGTCAACCACACACACTTTGCTGTTGAGGCTGCGGATGCAGCGGTCAAAGTGAAGCTGCCAAAAGCAAATGTTTTATTTGTCCCGTCGCTCACATCGAATTGGGAGTGAACGGCAGGTGAATATTGGCCACTGTTAATTACGCGTCATACGTGACCGCACCGTACCGTAACACATTTATGAATAAATGTAATTAGTCTTTAAAAAATACGTCTAGAAGCCTTACATGTTTTACTTCGACTCATGAAAAATGGGAGTGAAAACAAGTGTTATTTTTCTTGAGTGTGAGTCCTGTGTGACATGTTGCATTATGTTGTGCCTTTTTTCCTTTACATTGCATTTGATCAAACACACTTACACAGACGCACACAGACACACAGCATACACATAATGTCAAGTAATTCCCATGACACGCCCCCTTGGTATTGGTGACAAATCATCTTTCATGTTCTATATGTAGATTCCCCATGGCTGCCTGTTTGTGACTCAATGAGTATAAGTGTGCCGGGTGAAGGGCAGTTACTCACGTAGGTAGCTGCTCTCTCGGCAAAGCATTAAATGAAAGCGTTACTGTGCAGCCGAAAGCAACTCTATTGCTGAAACACTCCCAGTCGTGTCACCACGCGTGAAGCTAGCATTCTTTACTACGTCTAGAAACGAATCCCGATAGACTGCCGTCAAGGTCACCATGTCTGTGAATCTTTGCTCTGTCCTTGACATTCTACGTTTTTTCAGAGAGCTGTAAGTAGGCAGTAAGTGTTGTTGCCGCCAAAGCAGGCCATTGGTGAAATGCTGTATATGTAAAATAACAAGTGGGAGTTGCTTGTCTCAGCTCGGCTGTCTGCTGTACAAGTACAATGTGCGAATGTGTGTGGCGTTCTTCTCATGCTGAGACAGCAGAGCTTGTTGATCATGCGTGGTCTCTGCCGACGGAGAGACAATGGGGTGAATGCAGGATTGAGAACGCCACTGAAGCAATACATCAGAGTCCAGGAAACTTGTTGGGAGTACAGCGAAAGACTGCAAAAATAACACCAAGCATGGCAGTTTATTATTCCTGATTTATAGCAGGTGTAAAGGGAGTAAACTGATATCTAGTCTTACCCATAAAATGTAATGTGGGTGCAAACATAAGAACGGTAATAAAAACCCTAGTGATGTTATTCACCTCATTATTCAGGGATGGTGGTTTGCAACATAATTCTCCGGGATACATGAAAGTTCACAGGCAAGTCAGACAGCATAGCATTAATTAAATAATGGCTTCATTTGCATAAGCATGAAGGAGAGGAACACATTTTTAGGCCACTTCCTAATAAGATACAAGTTGCACACCTCTGTTCAGTGAGCGGATACAGCCCGGGCGACAGGTGATCCAGAAGTGGCTGGCTCGAACCCCGCTAACTCCTCATAACACCTCCTCAAGTGTCGAGTTGTCCTTGAGCAAGACACCTGACCCTAGCTGCTCCCGGTGGTCAGGTGGCGCCTTGCATGGAAGTCATCACCATCTGAGTGTGAATGGGTGAATGCGGGGCAATGCTGGAAGGTTGGAAAAGCGCTATACTAATGCAGACAATTTACCATTAAGGTAGGTATTGGCTTGTTATCAACTTAGAGCAGATCTTGACACCCACATACTGTGTGTTTTAAGGGGATTTTCTGGGGTTAGACTCAATATTGTATGTAGAGTTAGTATGAATGTTATTATATTCATGATATATTTTGGCAGATATACAGAGAAACATATGCGTTGTGAATATTTTAGAAATATTTATAAGAAACATCCGCAGGAGTTACTTTACTATGATGTGAGGTTTTAGTTGTTATGTCTGCTCCTAGATTTGCCGTCAGTATACGAGAGTGCGTGCTAGCTTATGCACACTCTATCAAGCACAGAGGCACTGCAGAGCTAGAGAGAGCAATATTTTCTAGATAATTGGAGAGAGTTAGTTCTGTGTGTGTATGTGTGTTTTATGAGAGAAATACGTGCAACAACATGGCGGTGTTGAGGCTTTTGAAATGTGAAATATACTGTAGACCTAAGCCTGTTTTACATATTCAATGCATGTAAATGGATCAGTACTATTAAATTATTTTTGGTAATTTAAAGCATCATTAACCCCCATATAATCTCTTGTAAATTTGTTTAAACCACGGCAGAGGTGAATGCCATATTGTACTGCATTATCTCTTATTTGTTCCCCACCTGAGTGGGGGGAACTCAATCTTTTAAACACTACTTACTGTATGTGTAAAACAGAGTGGATGCCTCTGACTGTGATTGGACTGCATTTACTAGACATTTCACACCCTGTTGTGATTCTAAGGCCCCAATCACACGAGACGCGTCGCTAAAGACGCGGCCGCTTCAAAAGCGCTTTGATAAACCCCCGATAACACAGAGATGCGTTGTCTGCGCCATCTGACAGTTGGCTAAGACAGCCGCTCCCTTTGGCGCAGGCAGGCAGTCTTTGTGTGATCGGGGCCTAAAGAAAGCTACCTGTTTTATATGCCAGCTGTTAGCTAGGTCATGGTTTTTCTTTTTTTGTTCTTAATGTATCCCACTTTGAGTGTAAAAGTTCATAACTGTGCCATGTGGTCATCTGCTATACAGTATATGATGTGCAATGAATTTGATATATAAGTATAGGCATCAGTTTAGGATAATTGGTAGTGTCGAAAATAATCTTTAAATTTTATGTTTGTTGGAACATAACTTAGAACCTAGACTTTACTATTACAATTAGCTGCCATTCTGGGTGATAGTGACCTTCAGGTGAATTCTCTTTTAAATAAGACACTCATCTCCCTCTTTGAAATAACCACATTTCTGTGTGTGGCTAATGGTTATTTGCGCTTAAAAGTTTAGCTTGGAGTGAAGTACGAGGGATAAATGGACAATTGAAGATAACCGTGGAGCCGCTATATGATTGTTGGAGTGGATGATTGAGATGGAGGAAGCACCCCGTAGAGAATGTGACACAGGATCAATGTTTTTGAAGTGGTCAAAATTGATTAACTCCTATAGGCTGTAAAATGAATAATAGAAGAGCAATGATGGACTGGAGCGTGGTTAACATGATTGGAGAGGAGAAATGGATAGTCGTAGATTGTTCATGCAGAGTCCTAGAAGAAAGAACATTATATAAAGAATATATTGGCAAAGCAATCTGAGCACACCACAGCTGCAGTGCTCTAAACGTCAGTTAGCAGTTAACTTCTGAGATGGAGTATCACAGTAATAAAACAGTTAAAATATCTGTTCCTCACAGCGATAAACCTTTGTCCGTCTGTCCATCTATCCATGCATACGCTGATTAGCCGATAGCGTTAGTTTCAGTACTTAGGGAATTTGACATAAAAGACCTACAGTACATCTAAGGCAAACCTTATTCAGGTATCTAGTCAACTAGATTAGCGTTGGCACAGTTCCCCTGCTGGCGGTCGGCATCATTATGTCAGCATGCTTCTAAATGGTGGTAGAGCTAGATGAGGCGATCAAAACAGTTATAGCAACACCGATTGGTTCAGCGCTGTCCAATAGTTTAAAAATGAACCAGAGGTCTACACCAAATAAGAGGAAACTACTGCAAACAATTCCCAATGGAGCGTGGCCAGACCATATTCACTTTGAATATGGTCTGGTTACACCTGGCTACTATTCGGTTACATAGAGAAAATGCTGTTCCAAATTACCAGTGTAATAAGAACAATAAACACACTATCAGTCATAAAAACAGTACAATAAATACACAATAACAAAATATAAAATAATATATGATTTGGATTAGAGGGTATGTCGGTCTGTTGTGGGCATACATATGTATTGGAGCAGGGCACAGTCCATTAATGAGCCTGATAGCTTGTGAGAAGAATAAGTTGTTCAGCATCCTGCTCATCCTTATATGCACAACACAGACACCGTTATGAGTGGTGATGATCACTGATCATTTTTGTGGCTCTGCTAAATGCAGCTCTGATGATACTCAGCTGATGGCAGTTGGTAATATCCGGTGAGGCGGTTGACGTCCTGAAGCCCTGCTGTTACCAAAGCAGCAGGTGAGGCTGTGGGTGAGGATGGATTCAGTGGTGCCTATGTAAAAGGGGCTTATGGTAAAGGGCAGGTAGGCCTGCCCTTCTGAATCTGCGAAGAGAGAACTTCTCCACCAACACGTTGGCCATTGTGTTGGTGGAGAAGTTCTCTCTTCGCAGAAGGTCAGATCATCTGCTAGGTGCATGCCACCTCTGCTGTATAGTAGCTATTGCATTGACTAGATACTGTACTATAATTAAGATATAGCCTCTGCAGTCTCCTCTTCTGTTAGAGGGCTCCTTGGTGGAAACTTATTGGAAAAGTATTTACCTAAAAATGTGCCTGTACAACTGGAGGAGGAACAATAACAATCAGGCTATGACAAATATAATTGTAATGACAATTGTAATGACATTCCATTGTGGAGATGAAATATTACAGAGAGAGGGACAACTGGCTGATAAAGTTGCAGTTAAAGATTAACAGTCTTGCCAATAGCTTTAAGCCCTGCTGAGTTTAATGAGCAAGGCCAGAAAGTGTAAATTGGCAATTTTTATTCATATCCACTGAGTCTTAATTGACAGTGGGAACTGAGAGATTGATATTGTCTGCACTGCAGTTAACTTATTATCTCTGATTTGGGCATTGTGCTTTTTTCTCTTCTTCGTCTTAGACAAACATTATATAAAACGTCCGTCTCAATTAATGTGTGTGTAATAAATAGAAATATACACTCACCTAAAGGATTATTAGGAACACCATACTAATACTGTGTTTGACCCCCTTTCGCCTTCAG
>JAODLL010005336.1:0-10599 GCA_026546735.1 Forbesichthys agassizii
ACAGAGAGTGTGTCAGTCGGATTCAGGAGTTCCTCAAAGTGTTCCTTCCACCGCCCAATTACCTCCTCAGTTGAAGTAAACAGTGTCCCATCCTTACTGTACACAGCTTGGATGGTTCCCTACTTCCCCCTCCTGAGGTGGCGGATGGCTTTCCATAAACACTTTGGTATCGACCGAAAGTCTTTCTCCATGGCTTCTCCAACTTCTCCCACACCCGCTTCTTTGCTTCTGCTACAGCAGATGCTACAGCCCTTCGAGCCAGCCGGTACCCTGCAACCGCCTCCGGAGACTTCCGGGACAACATATCCCAAAAGGCCTCGTTCTTCAGTCTGACGGCTTCCCTGACCCTGTCCACCACGATGTTCGAGGGTGCCCCTTGAGGCACCAATGATCTTGAGACCAAAGCTGTCTGCCACAGCTTCAGCAATGAAAGCTTTGAACATTGCCCACTCAGGTTCAATGTCCCCAACCCCCACAAGGATGCCAGAGAAGCTCCGCCGGAGGTGTGAGTTGAAGATCTCACGGGCAGAGGCCTCCTCCAGATGTTCCCAGTTCACCCGCACTACTCGTTTGGGCTTACCAGGGCTGTCCAGAGTCTTCCCCCACCCATTGACCCAACTCACCACCAGATGGTGATCAGTTGACAGCTCTGCCTCTCTCTTCACCCGAGTGTCCAAAAAATGCGGCCTCAGGTCAGATGATACGATCACAAAATCGATCATTGACCTTCGGCCTAGGGTGCTTTGGTCTCACCTACACTTATGAGCATCCTTATGTTTGAACATGGTGTTTGTTATAGACAGTCCATGACTAGCACAGAAGTCAAACAACACACACCCTCTCCGGTTTAGATCAAGGAAGCCATTCCTCCCAATTTATCCTCTCCAGGTATCTCCATCATTGCCCACGTGCTCGTTGATGTCTCCCACTTTGCCTTGGGAGATCTTACTAGAAGCACCAGGCTCCAGACAACACAGCCCTTAGGTTCATAAGGGCATCCAAATCTCTCCACCACGATAAGGCAGCGTTTCCCGGAGAGATGCATGAATATTTCCAACATAAATGGTTCAGTTTCCAAGGAAGTTAATACATTAGTGCAGCGGTATTATTTCACACAGCTTCCCCCTAGCATTGCAAAATGGCAGTGTGAGGGAGAACGACAACGGAAGTTTAGCACGTTCAAAATTATTTTAAATTAAAATAACTCCTTGAGATAAAAATCACAAATACAAATTGTAAATAACAATTAACAAAGTGCATTTTTAACTCTGTTACATGTTAATAATAAAAAACAGCCTCTGAGAGCCTCACATAATCCACAGCATAGTGTTAGCATGCTGTTAGCATGTCTTGTCACACGGCTCTCTCAGCCTGGTGTGGAAAAACATGGTGGGCTTAAGGTTGATTTTCTGTTATTTTGGTCGTATGGCTGCCAGGTTTAACACTTACCACAGAAATGTAGAAATTCAGTAAGTGAATGTTTCCTAATCTTCTGATTTAATACAAATAATTTATTCAGAGAATAATGTAGCGAGAACATGCTTTAGTAAATAGATTTTTACACCACACAAGCGATGCTTCACTTGTGCAAAGTGTTACGTCCCCCTAGACAACGGGTCAATTTTACCAGAGACCAACACAATATCCACACTGACCACAGGATGCAACAACAGTGTTTAATTTACACAAACACAATTAGACCAAAAGGGAGTGAGACTGGACCAAAAACAACGAAACACAACAAAAGAAGGGGAAACAACTTGGCCAACTTTGCAATGGGCCATCAGACCCAGCAGCGTCCCATAAGCTTCCAAAATCATACAAACTAAAGTAAATAACAAAAGCCGTGAAAACAAAGGTAACCCTGGTCTCCTACTCACAAGTGCATTCATATTAGCTAACAGTAGCACTCTTCTGGCTGGGGCCCTCCATTCTTATAGAGGGCCCCAGGTGTAGCTCATCAACAATCAGGTTCCTTCAAGCCTGCTAAAACAACAATGGGAATAAATATATATGAACAGCCATGGTGCTGAAACAATAGCAACACAGTGAGCACTAGCTTTGTTTAAGAACCTTAGCAATGAGGAGAAGGAGGAAAGAAGGATAGATGAGGCCCTGGGTGCATGACTTCATCAGGGCTAGAGAGAATCATGTTGGGTTTAGGCTTGTGAACAAGACGTACATTGCAACTCATGTAGTGTGAGCACTGATGTGAGCCGGATTTCAAGGATATCTTGTCGGAACCACATTGTTGGCAAGGGACAACAGCAGAATATAAGGCTGAAACTCAAGATGGGTAGGGCTCTTTTATTGAAAACCTATGAAAGCATTGCTGGTTGAACTGTGGTGGCGGCAGCAGCAGCAACCTTGTCAGTTCAACAGCTCCTGCTAGCCACAGGAATTGTATTTGACCACATACTCTCTTTGTGAAATTGACAAGCTGTCACACTGTCCACACCTCTCCAACTTCTATTTTTATTCATCTCAGAGCAAAAGATCTCATTGCAATCTCATTGCTGTCTGCATGCTCATATCAAGTGAAGTCATTGTGTGTCAACGCCTCAGTGTTTGATGGAAGTACAATCATGTGCTTCACTAGAATAGGTGAAAATGCAATGTGTCTAAGTTAATTAAACTTTGATTGACGGCGTGCCATGGCGAGCTCTGCACACCACAATTCCTGCCACAGCACCAGTAAAGCAATAAAGGAATGCCATAGATTCGTGCAAAGACTTATGCAATATCGTGTGAATGAATGACTGGCCTTACCCTGCCTTTAATTTCACATCTATTTTTAGTCTGAAGATGGAACAACAATGGCTGAATAGTGTCAATAGGGAGGTGTATAATTCCTGACAACGATCAGATGTTTGCTAGCTTTTTGATATCATCCTGATCTTGCAAGCTTCAGTTTCACCAACATTATCAAGCTTCAGTCTGAACCAGTGGTTCTGACCAATTGGCGTCGTACTGTCAGTTATGGACGTAGTTTATAGGGGTGTTGAAATAAATCGCTTCAACGATGCATCGCGATGCCGACCTAGACGATTCTGCATCGATGCAGTGACTGACCATATTCATTTATAGCCTAGCCTACTGACAAGGCTTGTTGATTTTTCCGTCTACTGCCAAGTTTCGATTATATGTACGCAGTAGCTGTGCTACCGTTGTTGAAAATTAAACTCCGCTCCTCAAACGAGAGAAGTGTAGAGAAGGACAGTAATGTTAGAGCAAACACACTCATTTGCTAAGAATAATTAAGGAACCAAAATGCTTGTGAATCTTTGGATTTGGATCGTTAGCTCATAATATATCCCGAAAATCACGCTATTATAACTGCTTTTCAGCTAGCATCTTCCCTATATTCTCATGTCAAAACCAACTGTAAATTTAAGATGATATTTTAAAAAAAATCTTTCCCGAGGGCGCATAAAAAAAAGAATAAGATGATGCATTGTGTAATCAAATCGAATCGTTGACATTATAATCGTCATCGCATCGTGCACCAGTGAAGATTCACATCCCTAGTAGTTTAGGTGTGTGACGTTAACTGACAGTGATTGTGTACCACATCGGTTCATTCCATCACCTGTTAATCATTTTTTGGAAAGTGCCTGCCCTATTCTAAACAGTTTCAGCAGCTTCTCAGATGATTGTGTATAATAAACAGCTGGCGCATCAGCATCAGTAGGCCTGCATCCACCGCACCCCTGGGTGCAGTTAGGATGCTATCTCCAGCAAGAGACTCCATCTTGGACTGATATGCCATTGCCCCCTTGTTAGGTGTCATAAGACTAAACAGCCTGTAGTTTGACTTCAACGCCATCTCCAGTCTGGGACACTTCAAAAGTCTCTCTCTCTCTCTCTCTCTCTCTCTCTCTCCAGGTCAAGGGTCAGTTAGCTACCAGATGGTTCCACATACCAAGTTCTCCCTAAGGCTGCAGAGAGCTGGTCTGTTACTCGTGTGTGTGTGTGTATCTGGAACTCCGAGGGAGGGGAAGGGGGGGCCATTGGAATGGACCAGAGGAATATACATTACTCAAATTCCACCTTAATGCACTGCACTTAAATTAAATGGGTGGTGGTGGTGGAGGGGGGAGGGGGGGGGGGGGGTATGTGTTTACTTTACAGAGTTTAAGAATGCACTAAATGCTAATGTGTGCTAATGTATGCTAATGCATGTAGATTACACAGTAGGATGTGCTATGTTTTAATCTAGGAACAATTCCCAAACTATGTAACAGAACCTTGGACATGCTTTGTTGTGAATATGGACACTCTCTAAAGACACACTCTTTGATACATGTTGATAACATGTCACAGAACACTCAATAAGTTGTGTTTGGGGCGTAAATAGCACAATAACTTACCTTTAGCTGATTTTATTGGTACATTTAGCTACCCTCTGTTTCAGTTTTAACATAAGACTGCATGAATTACTTTGAGGTAGTTCTACATCTAGCTCTAGTTTATTTCTCAGTGAATGATATTTCCTGAGTGACCAGAATGATGCAGGCATTAAGGGTGTCTGGGCTTGTTGTGGAGGTGGGTGTGAACATGTGTACATGCAGAGCTCAAAGAAGCTCACATGATTATCCATTCTACATGAATTGTGTATATATATATTATTGCCTTTAGTTTTAGATTATACTTGTCTTGATATAACAATAGAATAAATAAACTAAACAAAACATTTATCTTAAAATATAGGTTAGGTATTATGGACACCCCCATATCACCCCACCCCCTTGTCCCAGAAGGACTATGAAGGGGCCCTACAAGGTCCCTATTCAGGCCAGCATTCACAACACACAAACACAATGTCAAGACCTCCAAGAAAAATGTGGATATTGTAACAAAGAAGCAGTTGAATGATTCAATTAATAATCTGATAACAATGTTAACACAGTGAACATAACTGAACTAAAATATGACCTAATCATGTAGCTTTGAGTGACAGCCATGGTGATCTACAAGGTCTATGCAGGTTAATTCCTCACAGCATTTAACAGACGTTTAACAGAACCTTCCGTGGTCTTCTGACCTGCTGGCTTTGGCAGCAGATCTCATAACATCTGCAGGAGGAGTTAACGCCTGCAATGAAGTACAGCTGAGAAAGATGGATGGAATAATGGAAGAATTAAATGTTACAGTTTTTACGGCATTCCCACTGTTTTCATGGTGTACTTTGGATTCTTGATTCAAGTGTTATTTGAAACAGTATAGTCAAATTTGCTGTATTGCGCTTTATATTTAAAATTAGGTCACCATTTCATTATTTATGCACACCAAGACCTATAATTAAAACATGTAAAAATATGAAAATAGCTTATTTTCCATTATCTTGTTTTTCTGCTAATATGATACACCACAAAATCTACCAATGTGCAGAAAAACATCAAACCCACATTATTTTATAATCTTCTCAAAGATCTGGGAATACCATCAAATTAATTATTTTATCAGATTATATGTATACAATTTATTTCATATAATAATTAATTGCATTCCTGCAAATTAAGACCATGTATAAATTTCTTTATTATAAACACACAGACACAATATCTTAGCTTGACACCACTTCTGCTCCTCTATGCAACTTCTTCCTCTCCTCTCCTCCTGAGCAGGACTGGAACAATACTGCTGTGTGTGTGTGTGTGTGTGTGTGTGTGTGTGTGTGTGTGTGTGTGTGCGTGCATGTGCTGGTGTAGGGTGCTGTGTGTGTGGGAACCAGACCTTGCCCGCTCTTCGGCTGTGAAAAGAGCCGCTATCAGCCATTCAGCCCCCACTCTACCTTCTCCACCTCTTGGGAACCATGGTCAACCCCCCCAAACCACATCGGTTTTGATTCCTGACCTTCATGTTTTAAGTCGGCCTCCCTCTTCAGGGTATTGTTTCCCAGAGCCCGCCCCTGTTCGTCTTAAATTCCCGGACAAAACGCCATTCAGAGACTGTCAGTCAAACCTCCACATGCTGTGTGGAAGCACTAAATGCTAACGTATCACTAAGCCATTGAAATAAACAGAGACACAACAGGCATGGAGGAGAGAAGTCTTTCACACCACAATGTCTGGAGCGCTAATGAGGACAAACTGGGAACGAGTGTGAGCCTGCAGTGTTTCCTCCTTGGAATTCTTCTTCTTTTCTTTAGGAGAAACAAAGAATGACACACACACATGCACACAAATGAATACATTGAAAAGACAGAACTGTTAACAAATTTACAAGCTAAAAAGGATTAAATATTCCAAATGCTCTCAGCCTCAATCCACTGACTCCTTTAGAGAAGTTACAGCTGTCCCTTCAATTATGAACAAAGTATACAATTAAGAGAAAGAAACAATAGTTTACTCAGTATGCATCTTTATTAATATTTAGATTCCATAACCTCATGGCTAAAGTATATTAGTGTGTCATTCTATATTGTATATTTGGAGAAGGAGAGCTTTTGAAGAATAATTGCTGTGGAGCTTCTACAGTGAGGGTTGCCTATTTATTTATTTATGAACTGGCCCCTCTCACAGATACTTACTGTATTTGGCTATAGCCAGAGGTTTTATGTATTATAAACTGTGTCAATATTCTGTCATTGTTTCTTTTGAGTACTGAGCAGTTTTATTTGAGTGCCCAAGTTCGTATGGGAACACAACACAGTTTGTTTTCAGTTTACAAGAATTCCTGCCTTAATATACAAGTATTTCAGAATCTTTACTTAGATTTGGAAATAGAGAAAGCATGTGATAATCATTCATACTTAAAGATAACACAAACAAGCATAAACAAAGATGGAAATAAATAACAGAAAACCATTTTGATGTGGATTCACCTAGTGTTGATGACTGTTGGCCAGAATTCTCTAGGTTGGGTCTGGAAAACATCCCTGGGAGAAACCTTTTACAGTTTTAACTTACTGTTACTTAAATAGTAAATGCATTATCTATATGTAAATAAACCATAACATGGCATAGGCTTTATGATGTAATCTCAACAAATGATTAACACATGTTTAATACATGTTGTTCCAATAAGGCTTCTATATACTGTAATATGCTGCTTGGAGTCAGATATACGATACATATATTTCCCCTCACAACAGAGGGAGCTGCACAGCTGCACCTCTCATGTGACATTAGTGTCAAAGTAAAGCATTACCCCAAGTCCACTTTAGTACACCACTGAATATTTAAATTTAAACTTAATTGAATTGCAAAATCAGTCAGTAGAAGTCGTATATATTTTATAGTTGGTCTCTGTAGCAAAAGTAGAGCATCTTTGAATCCGCCACAAGGCAGGAGAGGTCTGTTCACCTTAGACATGTTAAGTAAAAGGTGAAACAATATATAAATTGCGCCCAGAACACATCACCGTCAACAGCCGTCAAGACATCTTCTTTTCAAGTCTTTATCTGCTGTACCTCTGGTGTCTGCATGACCTTTGAGGAACTCAGCAAATAATTGAACAAGTTTTCCAACTTTGGCACTTTACGGGAGAAAGAAAATATCTGGAGTGAGCATTTAGCACTTAGCAAGAACAAAACCATCAGCGTGAGATGTCTAAAATGTTGATGCAAACTTTTTATAATTGCTTTTCCAGCTCAGATTTCTTATATTTTCCAGTCTGCAACTGCTCATAAAGTATAAAGATACTGCCATATTCTAGGGTCAATCAAACAAATAGAGCTTTATACGAGTAAATCCCCATTATTATTAACACCATTGTCATAGTAGTTGCAGCCAAATGCAAAGCCAGTATTGTAGTAAAATGTTATTAGTCATTATGTATGTCATTTATGAATGAGCCCTGTGATAGAGCCATAGAGTGACAGCAGAACTCTGGGGGACTGAGCATGACCAAACACCTTTACACGGTGAGAACACGGCGTGTTGCTTTACAACCCCAGCAGAACACTGACTCCATCAGCACCCACCAGGACATATTTCACCCAACAGAGATGTGCGCTCTGTTCCCTGACATGCATGTCATTTCAGTCATGCCTATAAGGAACGCCAAATCCACAAAGTGAAACAATTGTACATTGTGACGTTTAATATTCATGTTGGGGTGGGGATCTGATTTCGGGTCAGCGGGGCAACACATATGGGTGGAGTCACATTGAGTGATAGGGCGGTAAGAGACACAAAACAAAGGTGTGCGTGTGTGTTTTTAAGAACTTGGCTAGCCTAGCTTTTTACCAATCTTTAATCCCGGTTAAATTACTTACTCTCTCTCTCATACAGTATATAGTCCTTAATCCTTAAATCATTCATATGAATCACGGCCATTTTGAGACAGATTTGTGCCATCGGATCTGCTCGCTTTGTATAAAATAAAATAGCATATCTTTCAGTATATACAGTGAGAGAAAGAATATTTGTGTGTGTGTGTGCATGCGCGTGTTCACAGGAAGCGCTATTGGCCTGCGGTACAGCCCAGAAGGAGCTCTGTGCGTCTGGAAACAGAAGTGCAGACACGAGCAGCCAAGAGCAACATGGCCACAGGCAGCTTGGCTGCTCTGGATCACAAGTAGCCTGACGCCTGCCCCATGCCTGCAATCCAGTCTGCCAGGGGAGAAACACTGATGTAAACCAGTGGTTGGGGTCTGGGCATAGGGACGACTTAAGGGATGCATGATGCCTTTGCAGGGAGGTTGAAAGATGACCTAGATTTATAGTCTTTTGTCACCAGTGGTTAATTGTTGTTCATTTGCGCTTGCTTTGCACACCTTCAAAAGTGTGCAAAGTGCTAATTGGTAATATAATATTAGTTTCAGTCTTAAAATACAACAGAGGTCAGACAAGACCCTAATTGAAACTGTAAATATCATGAGTTTGTCAGTTTACTGTATTACTGGCTTTGTGTGACATGGTCATTATCTCCCATCACAAGGAAAAAATTAGACAAGCACTTGGCAGAAACGCTTGTTGATGCTCTAACAATGGTTAATTCATAGAAACTATTAATTTTACCAACAATGGTCAACAAAGAAGAAATGCATGATTGAAACAGGAAACGTGATCAAAAATGAAATATATCACAGTTTTGTTTATTTGCAGATAATAGTCTTCCAGAAAGCAATTCACTGATTATGAACTAACAGTAACTTTATTTCCAATGTAAAGGATAATACACACACAGAGAGACATATCTGCATGTTATTAGCAGTATTTATTTAGGGTTCCAAGTACACAGCTCATTTCAGAGGATGGGTTGGACATCACTCATGAGTCAGTAACATCCGGGGATAACATGTGGTCAGAGGTCACAGGAAGCAAGGGTCTAAACGTAATCCTCTCATAAATATAAAGTTGATGATTGACAACCACAGGACCCGCCTCTGTGTGTGTGTGTGTTTCATAACTTCATGTATTACTTTATTTTCTTAACTTGTTACATTCATTAGCAACACAGAAAAAGCATTTCCCCTGCTTCCTCCTAACTAATTTAATACCCAGTAATAAGTAATAGTAATAGCATTACTTTTTGAAGGAGTAATAAGTAAATCGTAACTTGTTACAATTCCTGAGTAACTTGCCCAACACTATTAATCAGTCTAGTGTCTTAAGTTCAGTCAAGTTCATCTGAAGTGTGAATTGTTTCAAAACCAGTGTAATGTCTTAATTGGTTATAAACATAAAGTGAACCTGATAATTTTCTTGCTTGAATGTGTAAAATGGTGTATGTCTGGTTTTAAACTAGTCTGTGTACAAACTGGTTTCAAACCAGTACGGTACAGGCTGTGTGGTCTGTTGACATATGTCTCCTTGATAAAGTAGCTTCCAGCCAAAGCTCTTCCTGTCATCGCCACAGCAACCAGCTCCAAGATGTCTGCTGCATGTTCAGCTGTCTGCATTGCTCAGGCACACACACAATAGCTGCCTTGTGACAGGAGTCGTACTCGCAACCCCTGAGCAGCTCTGAGCTCTTATGTTACGTAAGAGTCCCACAGCTGTGGAGTGTGTGTGTGCACGTGTGTGCGTGCGCGCACGTGTGTGTGTGTGCTTGCGACAAGGTTGTATGTCAACACAAAAGGTCAATAGGACATTGTTTGCGATCATACAACCATATATTTTGGCTTATTGTGAACAGTAATTATACGTAAACATTGTGCTGTCATATCGACCAATCAGGCAGCTGTAATGGTGTCACGTCCAATCAAACACAAACACTGATGGGTTAATTACTTCTTTAAAACACCTCTTCAACACATTTGTTTCTTCTAATCTTAGGGTCCTGTTGACGCTTCACTCTAAATGTTAATGTAAATATGAGCATAAATGTTAATGTGTATTTTAAACACAAGATAAGCCCGTTCTCCATTAGGTCAGGGTGCCTCATTAACCCAAAATGGCTTCCTGGTCTCGGAGGAGACCTCAACACATAAGATAAACATTAGTACGACAGAATTTAGAAGTGTTATTATTAAACTAGTGTTCATTAAGAGATAAGACTTTACTTCAGGAAATGTTTAAGTACAAAACATTTCTCCTTCAGTTAATGGAGTTTGGAGAGGGGAGAAAAAGCAATGGAACAACGTGGAGCCCTGCCACACACACACACACACACTGTACAGTATACTTTGTGTGTGTATATATATATATA
>JAODLL010005338.1:0-10598 GCA_026546735.1 Forbesichthys agassizii
CAGAAAAGTGTAATTTCTTCATTGTCACATGAAAAGATATGCTCACATATTTGCAAATATGTGAGGGGTGTACTCACGTTTGTGAGATACTGTATATGTGTGTGTAAATATACGTGTGTGTGTTAGTGTATATATGTGTATTTTTTTTATTTGTACCTACTGTCTATGAAATGTTAGAATACATTTAAACAGCATATTAATCTTATCTCTGTTTTGGATTTCCATCCCTTGTTTTAAGATTGCCGGCCAAATTGCAAGGTAAGCTTCTTAAAAAAAAGTTTTAATAAAAAATTTATAAAATGGGAATTTTATTTTTTATTTGCTAGATTTCTGTTTGCCTGTCAAATATTGTGTTTCCCCCCATCCCCAGTTTGTCTCGACAGGGCGGGACACGGCATGTGTTAAGGTTTTGAGGGACATTGAGCCAGGAGAGGAGATTTCCTGTTATTATGGAGATGGATTTTTTGGAGAAAACAATGAATTTTGTGAATGTTATACATGTGAGCGGTATGTAATTATTAATTTATTGTTATTAAGTTATTTTAATGTTACCACAGGTATACCGAAGTATTATTAATGAGTGTCTTAAAGCAACACAGTGTAACTTCTTCAACTTTATTATTTTTATTAATTTTCTTCGTAGATCGCAAAGCTGTATGCTACAAGCTGAAGGATACAGAACCAGTGTTCTGAAGAGTTACCGGTGTTTGTTAATTGTTTGTAGTTTACAATTCTACTGGAAATATAGTATCAAAATAGGCTCTATATTCTTGCAGTGTAGGCTAAATGGAGTGTAGTGATAATTGATTCTGTAGGCGATTGAGAATATTTTTTTAAAAGATATATAACTAATAAGATTGCGATCAACACTGTGCGGGCCCTTGCACCGCTTTGCACGTCGGGGCAATGACAAGGATTTTGCTTTGAATTGTCACGTGCTTTGAACGCTGCACGATAGAGTTTTAAGCGATTCTTCCTTTATTCACTATGTGGTGCCAGAGAACACCCTAGTTACAAAGTGTGTTCCAGAATATGAAATGTAGACAGGAATATGAACATTAAGCGTAAATCAAATAATGAATGTCATAAAAGGCTTACAGTAGGTGGCACTATGACTTCTTAATTACAGGTAGATGTCCTGAGGCCTACACTCACTCAAAAAAATGTGGTAGGGATTTTGATAGTGACCTTGTACAGTGGAGAAACAACAACTTCCTGTTTCACAGCAAAGGATGGACAAGCTATTAAAAATACAATTCACAAGCCTCACAGCTTAGCATCATTAATGTCGTAAGGCTTTTTTAGATAGTTTTGTAGAAAATGTGGGCGACCTAATAGTAATAATATTATTATTATTTTATGCAACAGCATGAACCGGTTATTATCTGTTTTCAGTAGGTGGCGCTATGACTTTGAGAAAATATTTGCATGCTGTATGTATGCATTCAGGGCAGGAATGTTATCAAACCTGTAAATTATTCTTTATTATCATTATTTATTCTTTGTTATGCTGTAGTATTGTAAGCTATATTTAGGATATATTCAACTATGATTTAAACTGTTGGCGTTCAAGGTCAACACCTCTGCGAGCAGCGTCCGCCTTGCCTTTTCCCTTGCATTGAGCGGATTTGCAATGGTTTAGCTCCGTGTTTGGCGTGCAAAATAACTAGGTAAATAGTGTCCAGCTGCAACAGTCTCCCTAACATAGGCACAGCATGCAATGTGGGTTTGCGTTGCATCAATGAAAACGACATAGCGAAAGGACTATAGAGATCTCAGCCTTCAGCCCGCTCTGCTGCATGCTACACACAGAGCTTGGACCTCTGTAGCGCATGCACTCAATGCAAGGTTCCAGTTCGCTAAAGGCAAGGTGGATGCAAGATTAAAAGTTTTTCTGCCTTGCATGCAATTCATAGCATCTTGCTTGCCTGAATTATTGTCAGCATGTATATTAATATAGCCTCTTCGTGATTATATAGCCTCACTGTCTCACAAGTCTAATGTAAAAAATATAAACACAAACTACATATTTGATTTTATAAATATCATATGAATACATTTATAAATATTTCCTTAACAACTGACTTTTTGTTAATTTGTAAAAATGCATGCTAAATTGCCAAAACTAACCCTAACTAGTAATTTTGGCCACAAGATAAACTGGCTTGGTGGCCTGAGTTGCCAGTGGAAATGCTTATAATTGTCTACCCCTGCGCCTGGACGCGATACAACTGCCACAGAAATGTTGTACATGCAGATAAAACGTGTCTCAGTGGCTGCTTTGTTGAAGGGAAATGTCCTGTTACTTGTAGTTGGCACTCTGACTATAAGTTAATGTTGGCAAACATGTTCCAGGCAGGACTGTTAAGAATACTTCAGTTTGGTACAGGTTTGAGCATTTACAGATACAGTATGTACATTCGCCGCCACACCCTGGATAAGCCGTTAAATGAAAACTCAAATTTCCCAGCAACTCTGAAAGTTTAGTGAGTATTCGTGCATGTTTAGGCCCCCATAAAAAATATAAAATATGGAAAATACTCAGAAGAAAGAATAATCACTAGGGTTTCAATAGGGTCCTTACACTGTGTGCTTGGGTCCTAAAAATACAAATTCAGATAAACAACCATGTCAACTGAGACGCTAATACTGTTTTACACGACACTGCTTAGTAGGAAACTTGGTTTGTTGAAATGGCCTACTTGCATCCCATATAGTTTGCCAAGCTTTTTAATGTGTGAATTTAGTGTGTAATTGATAAATGTTGTATCGTGGCGACACAATACCGGCTAGACTGCACATATGCATAATCTAATTTATTACAAGCAGGCTGAGTAATGTTTGAATTTGCAAAGTTGCTAACTTTCAAGGCTTAGCCTGTTTGATATGAGATTGACACAACTGAACCTACATTTTTAGTGTGAGAAATGTATTTCTTTGCATGCTTGTTTTAAATAGGACTAGATGAGGCTAGGTTATTTTGGAATCCAGAACATTTTCTAAACTGTGATACAGAGATGACACTGGAAATCCATATAATTTCTATAATGCTGTTGCTGCGGTGTGTGCAGGGCTAGCAGCATGGAGCATGTTAGCAGGAGCGGCAATCACAGACAACACGTTCAATAACGGTAATACAATAAAATTATGTATACTGACCCGTATACACAAACAGCAAGTCTGTATGTAGGAAGCTTTCTCTAGGAAGTCAAAATAGCATCCCGTCAGCACTAGCCTATGTGTAAACTAGTATATATATATTGAAACGCTGGTATATAACCCTACCAGGGTTTCCGTTATGCGGTAATTATCCAACCATGTCCAACAAATGTAAACTTTCTGTCAAAATGTCTGGTGAAAATATTTTCCTCTAAGCACAATTTGAATTGTATTAATAATATATAATTACATTTTCACATGACTGGGTTTGCCTATGTGAAACTAAACAACCACCACCACATTTGTTTCATATAGCCTACTCTGAAAAAGGACACTATTGCGTGCTACCTGCACCATAATAACACAGTAACAAGTGTGAGAGATCCAGAAGGAACCAACACTAACGCTAACTTTATAAAGCATGGTATTTTATGAAACCAAGCAGGACTAATTTCAATAACAACCATGAATCCAAGTAAGGCTGCAAACGGCTTTGTTGTTGACACGTCATTGCAACTTGTCGTTATATAAATAGACCTGCAGACCGATTTTGACAGAAATAGTCTACGTTTCATCATAGAAAGTAACAGCTTGCATTTTAACAGAATTGTTATAAATGACATTCACGTTACTTGCATTTACTTGCTGTAAATACAGAACCAGAAACATATATTTTGATAACCTGTAATGTGGTAGCCCTACAGTAGGCTACATCAACACAGACTGCTTGATACAGCAGGCATCAGCAGTGCAGCAGGTGGTCTACGACAGTCACTGTATCACGAGGCCTATGTAGGCCTATAATGATATTACATTTACATTCTTGTTCAGTTAACCTATTAGAAATGGACTAGAATGTTGTGTTGATTAAGACTACTTCAGCGATCGAGATGATCGCCGCTAACCGGCTTGAGGCATGTGTATGACTTGGGGTGAACGACCCAAAAAATGAATGATCGTTTTATTTATGTGTATGGTTTACATGTAAAGTAAAATAATCGTATAAATAGATTTTTTACATTGTATTTATACAACGTAATAGCCTACTCCAAAATTACCGCAGACTGCCTAGTATAATCCCACTGTAGCAGTCGCTGCAATATTAAAAAAGAACATTGATATATAGAGCCTACAATAACTCATTCATACATTGATTATGTGATTGTTTGTATAACCTGCCTATTATTTGCTTTTAAACTCCATTTTACACAGATAATATTTAACTGGATTTTAATCTAATTGTCCAGGACACTGAAACTTTCCCAGACACGTTGACCAGCACCAATTTTTCTAATGGAAACGCTGTGCCCTACATCATAATAAAAGGCACCGCACAAACACTGCATCCAACAAACTGACACAAACGTAATAAATAACATTAGCAATGTTTAAGGATTTTCATTAGTTTCCCCTTACTGTTAAACGCAAGACAGATCATTACAGAATTCAGGACAGTATAGTTGGTTTGCAACGGCCTGCATTTGTTTGCTCCATTACTAAAAGCCAGTTTTACTCTAGTCTGGTCAATTATTCCATTTCATATTATTTTGTCTTAGCTTCTGCTTTGATGTCCATATGAGCATAACAAGCTAGCTTCTTGCTCAAGACCCATAGTTGGTAGTGTGTGTCCTGTGTGGTCGCTTAAGTTATAATATTCTGGATCCTGGGTGTGGAGTGGCAATGACTGAGATATCCCTATTACAAATCAAAAAATACCATCAACATTATTTTTAATGTTATTTTAAGGTAATTAGTTATATAGTGTTGCTTTAACAGCCACAGAATATTAAAAAAAATTCACTGCATAACAGTAGAGTGAAGATGCTGTTTGTTTTACAGTCGAGGTACTGGTGCATTCAAGTCCAAGGCTGGGCTACCTGTGGAGGTACCAGTGATCAACAGCAAATACGGGTTGCGGGAGACAGACAAACGACTCAACAGACTCAAGAAGCTAGGAGAAGGCAGCAGGACCTCTCACACTGACATAGACTCTCAGGAAATGCCAAAAACACATCCATGTAAGAGCCCTCAAAATAAGTCTGTGAAGTTTGGTCTTCAACAGTGTTATACAGACATAACAGAATACAGCGTTTTGCATTAAACATAATTAACTGTTAGTGTCATACATTGATCATTGACTAACTTAGTAACAACTAACTTGAATACAGTATCAAATCAGACAAGTTGTCAATACCTAGTAATGGGTTTGGACCATTCATTATAAAAACCCATTTGCTGTTAGAATCAATTCAATTTGTTTCTTATGCAATTAAACAATCATTCTTTATTATATTGAAAAACCGTTAGAACATTTTAACTACTAAAAGCAATAAACCAACTAATTCACAAAAAAAGATGGTTACGAAACATGGGCCTATTATATTGGGCTTCTCCATGACGGGATTATGACCCATGTTTGATTTATATTACTTCTTAAATATGTACAACTGTATTTTATATATATCCTAATTTCCATAGGATTATTAGAAAAAATTTGACCTGTAGATTAAATCGCACAATATAGCGTGTGGGTTAATCTTGGAATGTGTGTAAATGGTAAAACAAACTATCCTAAACTTGCTTCAAGATCATGGCTATGAATAGCAAATAAATAAACAAATACTCAAATACTAGTGGAGCCAATATGACAACTTTGAAATACTTTGTGCTGTCACTTGAAACTTGCTGAGAAACTCTGTACTATGTATTGGAAGCTTTTTGTATGTGCATGTGTACCTCTTGGGTAACTACAGGTACTAATTCTTACACTTTTGTTTTGGGATCGGTTTGAAACTGGAAAATCTTTTCAACCTTTTGATTCATTAGCTTTCTTACCTCATAAATTAACCACTCCTTCACAGTATGTGCTACATTTTTTAAAATAACTTAATTTATATTACACTTTTCTAAACATTCAAAGCGCTGTACAGGGTTACCCTTTTCTATCCACTGTGCCAGGTATAGTAAACGTGTAATCTAATCTGGTCAAATTCAGAAAATTTACAGTTTTCTGTGAGTGCTGAAAAAATATTCCAGTATTCCTACACAACCCTGGCTCCGTAAACGGACAAAAACAAGCTTGGTGCAGATGCACTCAACGTCCAAGCCTTCACAATATGTTTCCAATGTGTGGGACAGAGCTTCTAAGGGAGCACCCTATATAGCATTGAAGGGAGAGGTGTTTTTGTTTTGATTAGTTTGAATTTAAGAAACGTTCTGAAGAACGTAGAGGTCTTCACGCGTCCAAAAAATTTAACCTGATCCGAAATTAAAGAAAGCATTATAAACCTGACCTGATTTGCATAAATTAATTGACCCATAAATTGAGTTCCAAACGGGCCCGACGACCAAACCCATACCTGAAAAGTGCTGTGGATGTTTTTTTTTAAAGGGTACCCCTTCCAGATCCAAAAGACCCATTGAGTACCGAAAGAATAAACGGAACCTTAATATTGTGTTGCAACAGGCGTATCGCCATAAATAGTCAAGCAATAGTGCAGAAAAGTTGCCTGAGGAACGCACAGGTTCCCACACTCACACTGCCGTCAAATGATAAAAGGAAACAAATTAATTTCGGTCATATTTGAGTTTACAATTTAGATTTACCAACAGAATCCAAGGCTGAAACTATTAAATGTTTTAATTTGTAATTCCTATCACGGACCATGGTCAGATTCGCAAGCAAGTAAAAGTGTATGCAAGTTGCCTATACATGTTCAGCCCGATTTAAACCCCGGCTGTAGCCAATATCTGCTCACTGAAGCTTTGTATGCTTTACTGATTTGATCGATAAAAGCAAACGTATATATTCGCCATAGCCTACCTGAAGTTTGTGTACGCATCCGCACAGACCTCTGCAAGACATTTTTTTATCAGTATTCAATTGAATACCTTAAATATAGCTTTGTACCCTCTCCAACCAATGTACAACTTATAATGTGTTTACGTTAATAATAAATCACAAGCACACACTACAGAGGACAAAATGTAATTATCAAAGGTCAACATTTTATATTTAACAAGTGTAGAAAATCATTGCATTCAAATGTAGAGGCTTCAGCTGTTCTTCAGAAGTTCTTAATACATCTAAACTTAACTGTTATTTCACCACATGGCACATCTTTTTTAATGCCTTTTAAGAGTGGAGTCTAAAAACACCTGAATATTTACACTTTTATATTTTGTCCATGTAGGCAAATGTATGGAAAAACCATTTGTGCAACTTGTTCAGGGTCTCTCCCATGTTCATAAAAGACTGTCATCTGCATACATCAAGATCTCCACATCATCAGAAGGAAAATACACGTTGACACATGACATCTCTCAAAATATGCCATTTTTTCACCCCAAAGGTTTCCAGAGGGAATATCTGGAATTACATAAAAAACTAATGCAATCAAATCGAGTTTGTTGCTAATCTGTGACATATCCAAGACTCTAATTACCACCAAAGCCCCAACCCCCTACTATTTAATATATTGAAAATAATATAATGTTTTTTATTATTTTATAGCAGATTTTGTGTGCACACGTGCAACACAGCCAAAATGATAACAAATCAAAAAATACATTTTAGAATAATTTTTCAAAAATGCCCAAGGAGGGAATAAGGCAGGGCTATTCAACTCCGGTCCTGGAGGGCCACACCCTGCATGTTTTAGATCTCTTCCGGTGCTCAAAGACCGGAGTTGAATAGCCCTGGCATAAGGGTTAAACACTTTTATTACGATAGTTTTAGTGACTAAATGGATGTAAAAAGTATTGTTGAATGTAAAATGCTTCAGTCCGCAGTGTTTTTGCTAAAGTATTGTAAAGTAAGTTTTGTTCTCACATGTATGTACATGTACATTGGCGCTTGAAGCATTGATAATGTAATATCTGGAAAATATAATTTGATAACTAACAGTAAAACTTTCTTTATTTAAAATTAACTCCATATAGATCCATATTTGGGCTTGGTTCTTTGGACTGATTGGCATTAACTATATTAACTTTCACACATTCTGTTTTTACACTGTTTTTATGTAGCATTGTTTTTGATATGTCCAATATAATCAACATTTAATCTTCTCCTTCTAGCTGTAAGAAAACCACCTTCCCCTGGCATGAAGTTCAATAAAAGCAGGACTCACACCAGACAGACTCTTTCAAGAGCCATTAGATCTACCTCACCTTCTAAACAAGGCCCATTAAACAATAACAGGGTACCAAAGAGACTAAATTCCCAAACCAAGTCTTTAGGCAAAGTCCAGTTAAGGAGTCGAAGGAAGAGCACTGAGGCTAAAATGTTAGCCAAAGAAGAGACTTTCCAGCTGGGTCTCGGGGAGTCCAAGGTGTCACTGTGTAAAGGTGTTACTGTTAAAGAGAAGGATTCACAGGTGTCAGTTCAACAAATGGTAAGCAAACGGGGCTGCCTGACTCGTCATGCAGCCAAAGAGAGCAGTCTAACAGGCGGGCAGAGCTGTGAAGGCAGCCAGTCCACTTACAGAACTCGCAGGTCCACCAGGACGCTTGTTAGAGCCCAGGAGTCCACAGCAGCAGTTAAGCTGGAGCACAGTGCTCTTGAAGGCTTCAGCCCAGTACCTGGTGGGGTTGTCATTAAGACTGAGCCTGCTGACATGGAGGAGTATCTTCACCACAGCCTGGGACTGGCACGGCCGGCAGCAGAGCCCAGTTATACCAACAGCGGAACCTTCACCCGCCGTAAGACACGTCTCAGGCCTGACAGGATGATTAAATGTGAGGACCCATATGGGGAGACATTAATACCAGTGGAAGTACCTAGCCACACTTCTAGCTTCGCAGATTGTGGTAGTATGCTGCTGGGTTTCCCTGAGTGCCACAGGGACTACAACGGCATTGCCAAAGGCAGCAAATCTCTCCATAGGGAAAAAGTTAAGAGCAGCTGCAAGACACAAGGCAAGGGAAAGAAGAAGCGACGAATAACGCGCTACGATGCCCAGCTGATCCTGGAGAACAGCACAGGTATTCCCAAACTAACTCTCCGCCGGCGGAGAGACAGCAGCAGCAGCAAAACAAATGACCCCAATGAGGCTGGTGATTCTGCCTCATCCAGTAAGATCAGCATCAAGTTTAGCAAGGACCATGACAAGGACAAGGGCAGTTCTTACGTGGCCAAGCTAAACAACGGCTTCAGCCCAGTGGTTCACAATAAATTGAAAATCCATCTTAAACGAGAAGATGATGCACGGAGGATGTCCCAAACCAAATCGGACCACATTACGTTTAGTGGAGACACGGGCCAGAGTCTGGATGCCAGGATCAGTGGGCATCGGGCCCAGAAGGTCCTGGCAGACTCTTCATCTGAGGAGGAAGGTGAGGATGAAGATGACTACTTTGAGGATGATTTCATTCCGCTCCCACCAGCGAAACGCCTTCGGCTCATCGTGGGGAAAGACTCCATAGACATTGATATCTCCTCCAGGAGGAGAGAGGATCAGTCTCTGAGACTCAACGCATAAGCTGTGGAGACTGTCTCTGTCTGTAAATAAAGATCAACTGTTATGTTGATGTAAAGTACAGTAATTTAAGTGAACATAATTGAATTAAAGGAACGTTTGACCTTAAATAAAGCTCTTGATTTTCACCAAAGTTGAACAGAAGGCATAAATTTAGTTTTTAATGTGAATGACATCACGGTAGTTAACTTGTTCCTAGAAAAATGTGCAGATAGGTGCTTAATGATGGTGTTTGTCTGATTCATGTCTGACCCAGATAAGTGAAAAACAGAATTTGTTTTAAGTTCCACTACTCCTTTTAGAGAATGCACTTGTTTTATTCATAATGGACATGGGTATTGTAGAGAGTCTACAGTATTGTAACTATCTCCTATGTCTCATATGCAGATTTTTATCAAACTTTGTAAATTAAGTTTGTAATAAGTAATACGTTTGTAAATTGTGTAGCATCCCGTAATGTATGGCATGGTTGGTCCTGAAACATTGTTTAAGGATTACTGTTCCCACTGTCCACTTTAGTTCCTGGGCAAAAAAGTTTTAAAGTCATTCCAATTAGGTAATTTAGAAAACAGTTGAATGTGAAGTGTTTTACAGTGAGTACAATGACTCCATACTATTACAGAGCAGATAGAGGTTTGACATGGATGCTTACAAGTTGGTTGGGGAATAAAGTTAATATATTAACACCCTAACCACTAGACTATCCTGCACCAAAATATAAGTTTAATTTTAAAATATCGCTGGAATCATACGTTGAGGACAGGGAAAGAATGGACAATGTTAAATGGACCAATGTTATGTTATGGGTCAATTGTGGAACTGCTTCATATTGCAAACATGGTGCTTGTTTTAAGTAACACTAACAATTTGAATGGTTTATCAAAATCAGCCAATATTTGAAGGTTTATGTTTCTCAAAATGTATCATGAAATAATTAAAGTAATGTACAGAAAGACTGGC
>JAODLL010005339.1:0-10598 GCA_026546735.1 Forbesichthys agassizii
CAGTGTGGAGATATAATCTCTCCACCTAGTCCTGGGTCTTCCCCGAGGCCTCCTCCCAGCTGGACATGCCTGGAACATTTCCCAAGGGAGGCACCCAGGGAGCATCCTTACCAGATGCCCTTACCACCTCAACTGGCTCCTTTCGACACGAAGAAGGAGCGGTTTTACGCCGAGTTCTTCATGGATAGCTGAGCTTCTCACCCTATCTCTAAGGGAAAAGCCAGACACCCTTCTGAGAAAACCATTTTGTCCGCTTGTACCCGTGATCTTGCTCTTTTGGTCATGACCCTTCATGACCATAGGTGAGGGTAGGAACAAAAATTGCCTGGTAGATCAAGAGCTTTGCCTTCCGGCTCAGCTCTATTTTCGCCACAACGATGCAATAAAGCGATTGCAATACCGCTCCCGCTGCTCCGATTCTCCGGCCAATCTCCCGCTCCATAGTCCCCTCACTTGCAAACAAAACCCCGAGGTACTTAAATGTCATGGTTTGTGGCCGTGGTTTCAGCACCGGACAACGCCGCTGCCACATCCTCAGCCGCCTAACCTCACGTGCAGTATTCACGTCTCCGCTTCCTGGGCGGAGGTTTAAAGATGCTTCCCGCCCTGGCACCAATTGCCAGTTTGTTACTCCTGTTTTCCACACGGATACACTTACCAGCGACTTTCTTCTCTCCCAGCAGTTACGTCTGCTCGTCTCTACACCTAGCAGCTTCGACTGCTCCCTGCTCGCCTGGCCGCTTCGTCTTGCCTGGTTGCTTTGTCTACTCCCTGCCCGCCTGGCAGCCTAGTCCACTCCCTGCTCGCCTGGTAGCTTTGGCTACTCCCTGCTCGCCTGGAAGCCTCGACTATTCGCCTGGCAGCATCGTCGACGTCCTACCCTCTCCACACCTTCAGCGCCGCCTGCGCTTTACTCACCTGGCTTCTCCGTCGAGGTTGCTACTCATCGCTCACCACTCCCCACGACGGACACACATCGGGACTCTCCGCTGCTAACAAGTTACCCATGGCTAGCCATCATTAACAGCGTTACAACCAGCACTAACGGTTGTATGCTTCAGGTGACTGTATTTAATAAATACTTGTTTTATTTTTATCTGCCGTCTCCTGTCCCTGCTTCCGCACTTGGGTCTTCGTCCTTCCTCCGCCCCGTAGCGTGACACTTAAACTCCTTCACTTGGTGTAAGGACTCATTCCCTACCTGGAGTAGACACTCCATCAGTTTCCGGCTGAGAACCATGGCCTCAGATTTAACGGTGCTAATCCTCATCCCAGCCGCTTCACACACGGCTGCAAACCAATCCAGTGAGTGCTGGAGGTCATGGAACGATGATGCCACATCATCTGCAAAAAGCAGCGATGAGGTCCGCAGGCTACCGAACCGCAACCCTTCTCCATCACGACTACGCCTCGATATCCTGTCCATGAATATCACAAA
The DNA here is from genome assembly GCA_026546735.1 of Forbesichthys agassizii. Lineage (NCBI taxonomy): Eukaryota > Metazoa > Chordata > Actinopteri > Percopsiformes > Amblyopsidae > Forbesichthys > Forbesichthys agassizii. Next base: position 1,439 of record JAODLL010005339.1, read on the forward strand.
CAGGATTAAGGACAAAGTGCAGCCCTGACGGAGACCAACCCCCACCTGAAACGAGTCCGATTTACTGCAGAGAATCTGTACACAGCTCTCACTTTGGACAAACAGGAATTGGATTGCCCTTAAAAGGGACCCCCTCACCCCATACTCCCGCAGCACCTCCCACAGTATCTCCCGAGGGACCCGGTCATACGCCTTCTCTAGATCTACAACACATGTAGACCGGAAGGGCATACTCCCAAGCCCCCTCCAGGATCCTTGCGAGAGTAAAGAGCTGGTCCGTTGTTTCACGACCAGGACGGAATACGCATTATTGTTCTTCAATCTGAGGTTAGACAATCGACCGAACCCTCCGCTCCACCATCTTGGAATAGACTTATGTTATTTACATTAAACCATGTTTGCACAACATTGTTCAATAAAAATATCTTTGTTGTACTAATACTTTTTGTCCGTTTTTATGTCCAATTTCATTTGGAATTTTGATTCTTTGTACACTACACTAGATGGCCTTATATTTAAAGGTTATTTGAATTAATGTCTGCCTCTTCTTGTGTATGTGCAACACAGCAGCACCTATTCTCACCGATTGGCACAGACATGTAAATGGCTTTGATTGTCCAATCGGAAAGCCAGATTTGAAATGAGAGTGTATCGATACAGTGTTGAATATTGTAATAACTAACTTCATTGGCAGTTATGCTGCAATACGTTGCAGGTCGGAAGTCGATATTTTCAAGTATGTTTTACAGGCTTCCAGTGTAAATGTGTCGCAGTGCATCTGCTCGGGTAAACATGGACGTCCACAACAACTGTTGTTCATAGCAAGTCTCTAAACTACACCAGTCATTTACTGAGGACAAAAAGCTATCAATTAGGCTATTTATCCACAGCACCACCAAGAGAAACACTAGAGCAGCTAACAGATTATCACATGGACACAAGGAATAGTCTATAGACTACCGCATGCTTGCAAATACTGTATGTTTCACAACACAAATGCTATATATATAAAGTAGGAATATTGAAGATGTTTTTCCAACTGTGGGCCCCCACGCCGCCATATTGCTGTGACGTCATGTGTGTTTATGTCGGCGAACTGATAAATCTTGCACGAGTTTCTGACTTGTAATTCCAACTTGAAAGTTCCATTGCATTTTTCCAATGTGGGCGGTAGTTCTTTCCCGAGGTCAGTGTAAAATGAATTGCACCATTATTACCAATAAAAGAAGTATATCTTGACTACTTTTATTTCTAACCATTTACAATAACAGTTAAAGTAGGTGTTAGTAGAGAATCATTTGATTGTTATTAACATGTCATTTTAACCGTTTTCCTGCACACATCTGTCTAAAAATACAGAACACCCAGTAACAGGTGCCTGGCAGCAAACAAAGGATTATTAAGTATGAACGTAACCAAATGGAACATACAGTAACACAGTGTTGTGTGTGCGATATCCTACAGAATCAAACAGATATTTCTGTCACCAGTTTCAAAAATGTTCACCTTCACTGTAACCTGGCTCGTATCTCCTGCTTCAGTGGAAGGCGTTGTTAAGAGCAGCGTCGACAAGGTGCAGGAGGTCGATGGTATGGGTGTGTGTGTGTAAGGGGCATTAATTCCTTTATTGGAATACAAGGCTGAAGCAGTGTATGTAAATTTGGATTAAGGAGGATAAGGCTGCTGTCAGCCTCAATAAGGAAAGCTGCCATTGTGTGTGTGCAAACGTGTGCGTTTTGCCTGTGTGTCTGATGTGTGCGTGGAAGCATGTGCGCGTGTACGCATGTGTGTGTGTGTGAACCTTGTGCGCCTCAAGGCTGAGGAAGAGAATATAAATGAACACTTTACCTGCATTCCTTACTTAAATTATAGCCACTGCATAGACAAGCACATAACTGGAGAAGGGGTGTAATTGTTTGTCTGAGCATGTGTGTGTGTACGTGAGTGTGTACGTTTGAATTCCTGCCACATACGTCACCGGTCCGCTAGGGGATAGATCATACACCAAATCCCCCACTTTTCTAAACCTCACCTTGAGCCGGCGCGGTCGGCTGTAGGGGGCCGACGGGCTTCGTGTCTGAGGCAGATAGTGACGCTCACCGACAACCCTCCCCCGCCCCCCATTCCCCTCAGGCCACAATATCTGCTTTATGTTTCCCGCCATTTTCCAGTGGAGCCGGGGGGGATGGGGGGCAGGAGAGAAACATGGCGAACACGCGGAGAGGCGCTGATAAGGCGTTGAAGCGGGTGGAGCGGGTCAGTGTGGTGCCGAGATAGCGCCGGGAGAGGGAAGCCAAGCGTGACTGCCTCTGTTTCTTTCTTTCTTTTTTTGAAACACTGCTTTGCTTCCTCCTGCGACTCCGCCCTCTGGTAGGCCCTTGACACGCGTCGCTTAACCAATGTGGCGCTGACAGCTGCTCTGTGTGTGAGTGTGAATGTGTGCTAGCTATATGCGTGAATGTGCTTAGCTAACAGCGCAGGCCGTGTAGTGCTGTTCTGTCTTCAACATGGCCGTCTTTTTTGTGTGAACAAAAATGAGAAAAGCAAGTATGAGACGAGCTAAAGCCCTCACATCGATTTTACACCCACTCCTTTGGCTGAACTCGTCCTTGAATATAAATGACGGCGTTTCAAACCTGCTGTTAGGTGCAAGGCTTCCAGAATTCTTTATGGCCAATCATAGCTAGGATACTGCTGTGTTTTAAAGCGTGGCCCGCAAAGAAATGCCCGCCTTGACAGTTCATTTGGCCTTCTGTTCAACCTTACATTTGTATTCATCTTATGGCGGAAGGGGGGGGGGACTTAGTATCACAAAATAGTTGCATTTGTTGCAATAGTGTTTTACAAAGGGGAATTCAAATAGCATTAGCAACATTTTTTTGTGATATTTGTCAAGGGAGCTGCATTCAGTAAAGGCTGATTATTCCACTAGCTTTTATATTTCATGGAAACACAAATCACAAGGATGTGTTGTGTCACACTGTTAAGCAATATTAACGAGCACAGCATGATATAAATTATGTTATGTTACACTGACTGTACAGTCAGCCTACATTATGTGTAACACATTTATAAGCAGCACACAACTAATATTTTAGATAGAAATTAAGTTAACAATTAAACCTGTAATGTTTGGAGCCAAGTCATCCCAACGCACACATCGGACTAATCAATAATGTTTCTCACTTGTGAGAACATGACATATGCTTGTGTTTGTGGGTTGTTTTTGTGGGTTATCGTTTTTTTCTTGTGTTTCTGTGTGCGGTCGGTAACCTTGGTGTACCTTGAGAGCCTGGTGGCTAACACCAAGTTACATGAATATTCCCTTTGTTGTATCAGTTTGTTTCCCTGCATTTCATAGGGTCTGTAGTTCCTGCGCTCAACATATTAACACGTTACAAAACCACCACAAAGCACTTACTGCAAAGTGGCTGACGCTACTCTCTACTTCTCCCTGTGCATCACACGTCCCTCTCTACTCCACATCATGCACCCATCCACACTCGGGGAAAGAAATGTGTCTCTGGGGCTGCTGTAATGCAACGGAGGAATGTATATTTAACAAGCGATGTGCTCTATTAGCGAGAACAGACTATCGAAAAACTGCCTCCCTAACAGAAATTCATGTCGATGTTCTAAAAAACGACAAGTGTGGGTAAAAGAGAATTTGATCTCTCCCAGTCTCATAGAGCCAGAGAGAGAAAGAAAGCTGCCTCTAATCTTAGCAGAGGCAGGAGCACTTACGGTTGGACTCACTCATCTACAGCAGGCTGCTCTTTGATTCTCCTCGGCTCCTCTCTGCTGATGCCGCATAATGACACGCTAATGAGCTTGGTTGTCGGCTCTGGAGTAGACCTGGCGCACTGCTAGCTAGCACTTAGCCACTTAAAATGGTGCTAGTGCAGATGGAGGGCCGTAGGAGACCAACGGCCCCTTCCCGCATCACCGGCACATTTGTGAGAAAACGCAATTACATAGGCGCACGGAAGCATACAACTCCGGCCCTCCCCGGGAATGATTTCTCCATTCTCCGGCCGTTGGAGCGGCTAATTTCTCCTGCAGCTAAGTACTTATAGATTATAGTGTGACACAAGCACATTGGACAGGGACAATGTTTTGCATGATTGTTTTTTTAGCTGTATATCAGCCATACAACTGGATTTCTTTTTCTTTTTTTTTTTCTTGGGCCTAATTTTGGAGGGAAATGGTCGTAGTGCAATGGGTCATCAGCCCCCCAAAATGATTTAATAAAAGACCAATAAATAAGGCTTTAGACCCAAAACCATTTTAAACACAATATCTATATATATTAGCCATATACTCTCATATAGGATAATATAGGATAGGAATAGAAAGAAATGTTGTTGTTGGTTGTTATATACAGTTCGCTCTCTTTTTGCATCCTATCTGGTATTTATCCCCATATGAGGAGGCTGTAAGACACAAACCACTTAAAGGTATAATAAGTCATTCTCATGAACGCTTGCTTAACTTAAACTCAAACTCAAAAAGCCCTTTCCCTTCAATGCCATAGGGTGCTCCCTTTGAAGCTCCACCCCACATATTGGAAACATATTGAGAATGCTAGTGTCCCTATGTACGGAGGAAGATTGTAATTCCTGGTGACTATTTTGATACTGCATATTTCATTTTTCAAATGGCTACATCTTGTTTATTTAAGTTCAACTCAACAGAATTGGGAAACACATGTGTTGACATGGCTGAGTCTATCTTGCATAAAATCTGAAATGTAGAACTTCACCCAACTGTCAACGGCAGGTGATGGTCCATTGCAAGCGACTATCAAACACCATGGCACACAATGGCGTGGGTGCCATTGCTGGAATGTCCTGTGTCGCGTCATTAACCTCTGGTGAGGTCTTAAAAGGCAAACGCCCGAGTACATATCATTTTTTACTGGACTTGTGTAGTCTCTTTTGAAATGTCACACTATTTATTGACAACAATAACTAAAATATTCAGTCCACAAACACTTCAAGTATGAATTGGATTTGTTTTGTTTAGCGAATTTTACAATAAAACAGATATGTCTATCTATCAATCAGAGGCTGATGCTTATTGCTATCACATACAGATATGAGTACATAGATGTCTATTTATCTATCTATCTATCTATCTATCTATCTATCTATCTATCTATCTATCTATCTATCTATCTATCTGTCTGTCTATCTATCTGTCTGTCTGTCTGTCTGTCTGTCTGACATATTTGTTAAGAATTCTGAAAGGCAGCAAGTATTAAGAGCATACACACACACACGCGCGCGCACGCACACACAAACACTCACAAACATATTCCACTGACTTGCTTGTACACAGCAGATATACACTATCTTCACTGTGTGCATGTGTGTGTGCATGTGCGTGTGCATCTGCGTGTGTCTCTCTACAGAAACAGGCAAGGGAGGAGAAGATGTCTTGTGGCCACCTATCACACACACTTGACAGGAGAAACCCTCTTGGCAAGAGGTGCCTACATGATATATGAAGATGACCACTTGTGTGTGTGCACACACACACACACACACATCAAGAGCCCTCATTAATGTGCTGCCCTCCTACAAACACTTGAGACCCTGATGGTGACACACACACACACACATCCTTTTACATATGAATGTATTATGTGTGTGTGTGTGTGTGTACGTGTGTTACATACACAGGGTATAAGTGTCTCAGAAGAGTGTGCTTAAGCATCTGCAGACAGATGTCTTCCTGCACTCATGGGTTAGCTTGCGTTGGTGCTACGTATGCTATAAGCTAGCTAGCCCTACATTCAGCCATCTGTAATGTACAGCTGTAGACCTCCACTGTCCTGAGGCCATGGAGATCTCATCCAAATGCTACACTGTTAAAACCCTCTGGTCTTAGCGGTACATCATGCTATAAATAGCTAATTGTCTCCTGATACTAATTATGTATGCAAAATTGCAATATATGTGCGCCACATGAATGCATATTTCCCCTTGTGATATCTGGCTATTGGCTATGGGTTCAGTACTGACTTACAATTACCACTGCAGGTGGTAATTGCACACACACACACACACATATTCTGACACTATAACCTTCTTGAAGAAAGTATGGCTGTGTTTGACCCATGCCACTACATGCAGTATCTATGTATACTGAGCTCTGGGCTTAAGCTATAGCTCCGAACTAAATTGTGTCTTTTGTCCTCTAAAATGCCTGTAACCACCAAAATCACTGCCCCAGTGCGTCAGAAATAAAGCAACACATGGGATATAAAAATCAATAACTGCAGTTTTGTGTTGGGGATGGATTCATTTTGCCTGAGCAAAAGCCGCTTTTGTTGCAACGCAGACGGTTGATTCCAGCAAACGGTAAATCTTATGAGCCTATGATATGATATAACACGGGACGTGAAAATGAGTTACACAGGTGTTTTGAGTATGAGCTTGACTGAATGTGAATCAGACCTCTTCTTGGTTGTAGTGGCCTGCAAAAGGTCTAACAATAGTTCAGCCACATATCTGAAATCATACCCTAAATTACTAAAGGAAATATAGAGCAAATTAACAAAAAAGTAAGGAAATTTGTGTTTGGTAGATTATTTATACAATATTTATTTGGCAATACATCTTCTACCATTGGAAAGCCTGATTATTTCAATTTTAAATTATGTCACATTTATAAGGGACATACTGTATATTTCATCACCTTGCTAAAATATTGGCTTAAGTCATTATTTGACTTAACATGTTTTTTTATTTTTTTGCCTATATATCATCTCTTCATGATGGCCTATGATAATATTTTGTTAAAAAACATTTTTGTTTTTTTTTCGTTTTTTTTTCTGAAAAACCTGAAAAATTAATTAGGCCATTATTTTAGGAAGGTGACAATATATGGGATGAGCAGCCGTGAGTATGTGGGGTCTGCCCATGAAAAATGCATCAAATCTTCTTTGACGATGCCAAACAGCTTTTCTTTGCTGTTGACTCTTGCTTGGTGCTGATTGGTGAATTGTATGATCGAAGTCTAAAGAAACAAGACATTGGCAATTTAACAATTTATTCATTTAACAAACGGGAGTGTCAGTAGCGTGCGAAAGAACCATACACAGCCACAACAGCCTGGCACCTCCTCCTCATGCTGGTCACCATGGCCACACACTGCTGTGGGATGTCATCCCGTTCTTCAGCCAGCATTTGTCACAAGTCAGCCATCGTGGTTGTGTTGGTCACTCTGGCACCAACAGCATGCCGATCCCACTAGTGTTCACAAATGTCCTTACTTTCTGTGCCTAGTTTATAAAAGAAGAAAAACAGAAAAACAAAGCAATGGCAAGCAACAGGGAGACCATCACAATGAACTACACATGTAAGTAAATCATGTTTCTGTGTGTATCGTGGCATCCGGTACGCCTCTCGGCCCGAGGAGACGCCCACCCCATCCAAAGATTGAAAGATCAAGGACCAGACAATCAGGAGAGAGCAAGCGTGGAGGTAAAGGAGGCTATTGTCTAACCCCGGTAGAAGCGGTGGTAATAGTAAGAAGTTGTTGATAGTGATAGAGTAGAGTGTGTTGTATAGATCACCTGGACCCACTGTTCTGTTTACCCTATTTAGATTACCCCTGACTCTGATCTGACATCAAAGTATCAAAGAAAATAATATAGAAAAGTAATACATAGAAAGTGTCACAGATATTACAGTAAGAAACATTATTCTATTGTCTCTGCTCACACTATCAATGTTACCATTTTCTGACACCATAATCTATACGTGTTGTATGCATGGGTCTGTGTTTCCTTGGAGATAGGGAAACACTACAAGTTATGTTTTTTGTAAATGCGGGACTTTGTGCAGAAAGCTTTATGGTGTTTTCTATTCATGCAGTGTTTCTAGATGAGGCCCCTGGAATACAAGAACAGATCACACAGAACAGGGAGAGAGACCTAAGATGACTCTGAACACCTGTGTGGGTAATACATGTGAGCTTTGTTGAAACCAGCCCACATGAATCTTCAATTATCAAGGGACATTATAGGCCTGTCATTAATGGTTCAATTTGCATATGTGGTGTTTCATTAGGGTGCAAACTTGAGTTTCGCCATCTAGATAATCATTACAGCACAATATGCAAGAAAACCAAACAAAAAACTGAATAGCTAGTCAAATAACATTATATGGATTCTTACACATTTACTGTATACAAATACATTTAATCATTTAACCTTTTTTTATTGTCTCTGAGCATGACAATGAAGGTTGTTCTTTGTGAGTTATGACTTCTCCAAGTATCCTGAGTGTATACGGCAAGATTACTTCTCCACAAAATGAATATGAACCTCATGTGATGAATATTTAAGTATATAAGGAACACAAAGAATTTGGAAACACAGCAAGTGTATTTTTCCTTCTAAACCTTGCTGTCCCCACCCCAAACCTTGAAGAACAAACCTTTTCATAAAAGCTCCAGCTTAACAGCTATCTCAATGCTATAATGTACGCGTCTAGTATCCGGGCCCATTTACTGTCATACTTGAGTTTAATCAGGCGATAGTTTTGGAGAATCCACTTGTGCCCACAGGGCAATCAACACCTCGTCACAGGCCAGCCTCTCATGTGGAGAGAGACAGGACATGAAGCTCTCAAATCCCTCTCAAATTCCCTCCCCCCTGCATAGTTCTCAATAGCCTTTGGTCTGCCAGTCACATCGCACCCACTGTCACGCAGAGATTTGTAACGAGCAGTGTGTTACAGGAACACACATAACCCTTTCAAATGAGCAACAACAAAATCACGCTCGCTCACACACATTCAACTTGATTGTTCATTCATTTCAGAAGCAATTTGGAGAACCTGTCGCTGAGAAACCATTCATATTTTATGACTTGAGACGAACTGGCGTCACCTTGTTTGTTTTGTGAGCCAAGAAAAGTTTGGCTCGAGCAAAGCCTCTGGAGCGATGCTGCATAATCTTTTATGCTTTAAAAAAAAAGCATAATAAAAGTATGAAGTACGAAACCATTGGAAACGTAAAACCAGTAGCGGCCGGGACATTGCCGAGGCCTTCTCGCAAAGTCGGAGCTCGAGGCCCCTCCCCTTAATCCAGTTTTTTCCTTTTATATATATATATATATATATATATATATATATATATATATATTTAT
>JAODLL010005340.1:0-33335 GCA_026546735.1 Forbesichthys agassizii
CTGTATTATTTACTTTCCCTGTCCACTGCCTCTCCTTCCCGCAATTGGGTCCGCCTCCCTCGACCGTATCCTGACACCTCAGATATTTTGGAAAATTAAACATTTAATTAAAACTACACAATAATTTGTAAAAACCATAGACTCTATATATAAATAGACAAACCCACAGCTTGACTCAAGAACATATTTGAACACCATGATGTGCCCGCTAAATGCTGCTTTATTTTATTGACAAACTTTCAATGCCTCACATAAATGGAAAAGCAAAAAAGGCGAGTAGAGTTGAGTTGGTACCAGCAATGGAAAAGCGTGCGGCCGGCCCGGATATGAAAACATTTAACAGAGGAGCTTGGATTAGGCTATGATTACACAGTGTTATTAAATTATCATTATTACTATAGATTCAAATGTAATGCAAAACATATCTACCTACAAGTACAAATAAAGTAACCTGAACTTGAAGCAAATACTCCTCTATATATTTACATAAAACATTTGTTTGCTGTTGCCTATTAATGTTAAATATATTTTAAAGCACCATATCTTTCTATTTGTGTGTGCTGCTCAGGAAGGCAGATCAAAGAAGGACTTCTTCAGTTAAAGGTATAGTCAGCTATTGCAAGCTAATTGTAAGCTAATACACTTTTAATCAAATTCACCAAATATCTCCTCGTCTTTCGTTAGTTTACCATTGTCTGTGATGAAAAAATGATTCTACACAGCCTTGACTTGGTAAATGGGATAGGGTGATCAGACATCCCGGTGTTCTTGTTTTTAACCAAAAATCGACCGCAAAGTAAAACATTTGACATATAAACTGGGCAACACAGAGCCTAGTGACTGCCTTGTCGTTTATTTTGGCCATCAGAGGGCGGGGCTGCCTACTATTGCAGCATCATTCTCTATTACTAAATACTAGAGAGACTACACTGACTAAACACTAAGCTGCTTTCACACTGATACTTTTGCAGCAAAACTTTGCTTTTGTCGGCTGCCGGTTTGAATAGGCTAGGCTATGCATTTGTGTGTTGTAGGCTATATTTGCTTTTGTCTATTGCACGCAATGTGCTCATGGACTTGTTTGTGAGCCTCGTCTGTGCTCAACTGCGTTTTGCTATTTCAGGCTGTATGCAACGTGTTGGTAGTTGAACAAGCCTCCGTGAAGTTGGCACCTCATATGATGAGAATAAGCAGGCTCTTAGTAGTTTGTGTGCATGCAAAATAAAAACATGTGCTCAAGCATTTGTCCTGCGCTGTAATGGGCAGAGTTGAGAGGGGTATGTTTGATCTAACTGAAATGGTTGTAAAAATATGACATACTGAAAATATAATTTTAGAGAAATTTGCTGTGGAAAAATTGTCCAGAAGAAGTGTCTAGTGCATCCAGCTCATGTTCCCTTATGTATTTATTCTAATCAGATTCTCAGGGCCACATGGATGTTCAGATCAGACATGTAGTAGTCTAATATTAGTTTTTATAGCTAGGCTATAGCCTACAATATCAATAATTACATTGGATATTTCAGTTATATATTGACGGCAGACCTGGAAATGTCCCCAGTTTTCATTTGAAAAAATCTTATCACCTTAAAATATGAACATGTCCAAAGTAGCAAACACTGCTCAAAACAGCAAAGCCGAAGTATTATGCTTTGCTTCATAATGTGTTTAGATGTGTGGCGCAATGCCGCGAAGGGCCGCAGAGGGATGTTGTTTTGATTTGAGCTCGAACTTAGCAAGCGTTCTCGAGGATGACTACTAACCCTGCCTGTTAAGGATAACAAAAGGTCATTAAAGTAAGAAATTATGCATAATCTCAATATGTATACCAGTAAACTCAATATTTGACCAGGTAATGTAGTCAGGTTTACTTGCCATTCCTGAGCTTGACCTACAGTACAAAGACACTCTCACATACAAACCGCACACACACATGCTTCATCTATCTCTCTCTCTTTTTCTCTCTCTCTCTATCTCTCCCTCTCGCTCTCTGTAACTGCTGAAATATTAGCATGAGAAAAAAAGAACAATTGCCATAAATCTGGAATGCCGCAGAGCAAAGGAGAATCCACTGGCTTGTTTAATGCACATCAATGCATCACAAGTGCCCAAGAGCATTGTTTTATATTCATATTCTGCATGAGCTAGCATGCCGGGGCGCAGGGCTATGATATTGTCAAGCCTGTGAATGTCAGTGTTGTAGTCGCTGATTATAACAGGCTGTTGAGATGGCTGTGTGTGTGAGTGAGCGTGTGTGTGTGTGTGTGTATGTATTATGTCTATATTATATATGAGGAGTGCACTGGGTGATGGCCTTACAGACATACATCACATTATGAATAGATCAACTGCATATTAAGTCAGACCCAAAGAAATGAAGACAGACTGTCTCCATCTAAACTGGACTGTGAGATATAATCTCTGAGGTCATTCCCAAAGTCGTGACGACTGAAGTCACACTGACCATCATTGTTTTCATTCATCACACAGCAAGGCTCAAAGCAAACAAGAATGTGTCTATTTCTGAGTTAAGAGGGTTGGGCGTTTTGATTCCTGGCTGAGTCAGACAATCTACTACAAATGTGTCAAAAGCCCTATTTGAGACCTTAACTAATGTTTTATAGTCATTTCAAGATATATAATATATACCAGGTTGGAAGGAATTGAATACATGTAATCAGTTACATGTATGTAATACTAGAACTGTAATCCATTACATTACAAGTTAAATATTGGGGGAGCTCCCGCAGAAAATGGTATGCATCAAACACGTAATTTACTGCATTCTGGTGAATAGTTATGCACCTTCATCATGTTACAGGGCAGTGTAACAGAGAAATTACATCAGATGCTAGTCACAGTTCAAAGGACCTGTGACAGTCTTTATAGAACGATTTCCAAATATGATGCTTCACAAACTTAACTTGGAAATGTAACTTTTTACATTCCCCCACTAAACGATATGTACATATCTCCCAGTTCTAAAAGGTAATATTAAGACACCTCCAGTTGAAACAAGAGACATACACGAGCCATTTACAATGAGACTAAAAGTTAGACTACCTCCTCCAAAGCCTACTCTTTAATGACCTCAAGTTTAACGCTGGTGCAACAACCTTGTTCTACCAATCAATCAAACTGAAAGACATTCTGATGAGAAGAAAGGCAGTCTTGATCCGAGGGTATCGTGTTTTGCCAGTAGCGCCCAATTAGCGCCTAAATCACGCTTTCAAAATAAGTTAAGATTATTTTCTTCCCTGCGTTCTACCCGCTGGCCGCATTTCCTACGCATATGTGATTAGCTACATAGGATATATAATTTTTGTAAAGCGAAAATCATCAATTATATGGCAATACAAGTGAAAATCTTTTTTTTTTTTTTAAAGCTGATCCCAAGGTATGGCAGCTGCAATACCTTGCCATTGACGCCTATGGTCATACCGGTACATTCCCCATGGCGAATGCCTACCGGTATCTAGATAAATAGGCTTAGTGATACGATATAATCCTACTATTAAGATAAAAGCAATCATCGCTTTAATTTTGTATTGCTTCATTCTCAGTTAAGGAGAAATATAGGCGCAAAGCCTATCAGAAATAAGGTGAAATGAAACTATTCAGGCAGCAAATGCCTATTTGGTTTTGGACGCAAGACTGAGAGGAGAAAACGATCCCGGTAGTAGGCTACAGTTAGCTATCAGGTACTGGTGCGTAGACAGGCTATTATATTCTTCCGGTTACGATTGACAACTCTTACATATTTAAAACGAATACAGTATAGTAATTATATTATTTATATTATTATTACAACAAATGTGGTTGGCTGTCCCAAGAGTTTGCATCCAAATTCATTTAGTTTTTCAGCTGCATGGCTTCATGAAATTGAAAGATCTGTAAGATACATTCAGCAGTCTGTCTAGGTAGGATATAGAGTAGCTGTCTATGTTGTCTACATGTCCCATACTGTACAACATCTTTTCGACCTTTTCACAACGAATATACGTTTTAAAGTCAACAGATTTGATGGAGAGACAGTGATTCTAGTTGAAGTGATTTGTTTGTATGACATGGTGCGGCGCATAGCAACATTTCGTCCTTCTGATTAGTCAGATACCCTGTCAATAAAACTCTGGCAATGAGCGCCATGTCTCAAGCTACAGAAACAGAAAACATCTCTATTCTGTTGGGTGTTTCAAATGGTTCAGAGCTCAGAAGACTAGTCCACTAGCAAGACCAATATGTCACGCAAAAGTGATGTGAGCAGCAGCAGAATTTATAGTGTTTGTTATAATTTGAAGTGTTTTGTTATAAATATTACTGCAAAAGACATAGATCACCATAATCATTGCTACCATTATGCATTAACCAATAAGCAAGATCTCACTTTATTGGGTCCTAAAATAAGTCTTTGTTGTTCCCCAATGGAATAGTCCTTTGTTAGATGCATCAAAAGGGAAGAGCAATTTGTCAAACTGAGTCTGTATTCCACTTTAAGATATTCAGTTGACTGTTTATAGCAGATTTACAACTTTGTAAGGTTTACAACACATTGTTTGTGAATGAACCTTGACCTTTGAGACTACAGTGCTGTGGTCTCAGTGAGTATTGGCAGGCTGGTACTGTATTCTTAGGGCTTATGTTACCAGACCACTCCTGGATCCTGCTGCAGTGGATATTGATTTCTGTGTGTTGACAGGTGTGTAATGGTGATGGCAGCACGACCGGGGGTCTTTCCATCCACGGGGGAACTCAAGGTATCTGACCAAAATGCACCGTCCCACAGCTCTACTGAACCATGAACGCTTTTCCCATTATCACGTGTGCTTTGACATTTTCTCTAAGATAGGCCACGCTTTGCTTCTCTGATCACTTTTGTGCTTCATGGTCCCAGTGGGGACGTTTTGGTAGATGTGTTTTGAATTAATCCCTTTAGTGTGTAACAGTCATGTAGTCTGTGTTATTGACAGCTTGTGTGTGTTGTATGAGGCAAAGTTAAAATCAGACCCAGAGGTTTTAGGTTTGGACTGTGTGTGAGTTGTTAAAAATTGTGTGTGAAGATTTGCGATAGTGAATTGTTCCAGGAATTGTGTCTAAGCAATCGAGACAAAATGATTCTCGATACATTCCATTTGTAAAAGGCATAATTTGTTTCAACATTCTTGAACTACTTTCAAAGATGTTTGCTGTGTTTAATGCGTGTGGTGGGAAACAGCCACATATTTGCCTGGGTGTTTTATAAGTAGGTTGATTTAGTGCCAGTAAATTAGGCTTACATTACCGCCTTTAGCATTTGTTTAATGTCTTGTAAAAGTTCCACCATCCTGAATGCAGGAATAGACTAATAAATAGAGGCTACCTGCGAATTGACAACACGCCAGCATCAGACACACATCCATCTACAAATCAATCAATGTCAAGTATGGGGAGACGCAGGTGATGACAGCAGGATGTACGTCAGGCAAAAGGTGTGCTTGCAATATTGCAGTGTGAAACCAAACTTGATCAAATCAAGTGTATACAATGTAACAAAAACATGAGCCTTTCAGGTGTGAAAGCGCCCTACGTTTTTTGAAAGGGTTGTAAAGATGGGCAATACACTATGTGGTATTTTCAGCTATACTGTATGCATATCAAGGTATATTCAGCTATTGCAAGCTAAATGTTAAGTTAATACACTTTTTGTCAAATTCAACTAATTTCTCCTCCCATTTTGCTATCTTACTGTTCTCTGTGCGTGTTGAAAAAATAATATGATAGCCCTGGCTCCGTAAATAAGAACATAAACAAAGTGTCAAACACCGCTCGTATCAACAAAGCCGTTGCACAACGATTTGCTTCACAATGCATTGCGGTGTGTGAGTCCGCGCTGCGGAGGACTGCGGAGCGTTACTGTTTTGATTTGAGCTCTGAGTTTGCAGGAATGACTGACCCTGCCTTTAAGACCTCAAGGAACTATGTCAAAATGTGGAAAAGGGGGCATAATATGCCCTCTTTAAAACGGATATAATTTTCTGCTGCAAATATGGTTTGCATTTCATGCTTGCAGATGGCTAATATGAGACAAGGTTTCTGTTTTTTAAATAGAGATGAAGAAAGTAATAATTAAGGAGTGCCTGTGGCGAATGCCAACCCCCCACCATCCTCCAGGCGACAAATGTAACATGTTAGACCATTGATTAAACACAGAGCCCAAGCAGAGACAGCAGGCAACAGGTGGCATTTGGTTGGCATCTAGTGTGGAACAGTGCAGGAAAGAGAAGACAGCTGCAAAGGAACTACGGAGACCTCTGTAATTACTGGAACAATCAAGAAGCTTTTCTTCTTTAACATTGTGAAATGTCTAAATCTATATGGTGCAAACACACACACACACGCACACACACACAGTTAGCTTCATTGCATGGCTCCTCTGAAACGCTGCTGACCTCTACTGGCCAGAGTTGAATGCCTGATACACTACATCAGTACTAGCAATGTTTAACCTATAAATCACACCTGTGCTGTAATTCCAGGTGCCAGCTTGTGGAAATAAACTGCTCACACAAAGAGGCTGATAATCATGGCATCCAAAGGTATCCACACTTAGTTGAAAATAATGTTAAAGCCTTTTTGGAATGCTTTACATGAGAGACGGGAAGGTAATTGTGTGTGTGTGTACACTGGATATTGCATACATATAGCTAACTTAATTGTCTGATTGGGTGGGATGAGAGGACAAGCTTTACTAAAGGTGTCCTGTTGTGTGAGTGTGCGTGCGTGCATGTCTGTTGCACACCATACAACACTCTGGATTTAGGGATGAAATTGCCTTGGGTTGACTATTCAGAAGCCCACAATACAAGTCAATGGTGGAAGCTACCACAGTATACAGCAACAATATGCCTTGTTATGATTGTGTCAGTGATTCATTTGCAACCATGCAGAGGCAGCAGCGTGGTTGGAAAAGTGCTCAGCTCCTCATTTCTTACACGCAAATGACCCTGCCACAGTCTCCATCCACATTCTGTGGGTGTTGAATTTGCAGCACAGCGCTATTGAAGGCACATATTAGCACCTCAATCACCATTCCTATTCTATCTCTTGTCAGGTTGGGAACTGAGATTTTCTGGAGGAAACTGATTATTGGCAGCCTATCCGTCTCGACCTGCACCCTGACCCAGTGTTGTCCTCGACGACGATGACAAAAAAATAGAACAATTGACATTCAGCCAGAAGAAGCAAATTATCTGTTATACTGAAAGCAATGGGCTGTGCTCCTAAATGGAACAATCTCTGTAATCTTCTGCTCCTTTTGGTGACAGATCGAGGCATTATCTGAGCTGAAAGAGACACTTTTTCTTTTCCGTCCAATATCCGCAGCCCGCATGTCAGAATGGCCAATCAGATGTCCGCTTCTTTCTACAGGCCATTAATCAAGCCGCTTCCACATTCCTCCCATTCTATTTTTACTTATTTTGTAAATATAGAAATGATTAATTTAAAACTCTTCAGAGAGTACAAATGACAAAGTGTTACTCTTAAAAGTTAGTCACATGGTGTACGTGGTTTATTTTTAGCAATACTTTTTTCAATAATGTTTTAGAAAGGTGGAAAAGCCACCTGATACTACTTGATAATATTTTAGCGCTGAATTCTCTGATGAACTGAGTTGGTTATGTATGTAATCCTTTTAAATTGATATGGAACATCTGAAAGCACTATACTGTAAATCAATCAAGTGCTAGCCAAAATGTTAAAAATAGCCATCCCTCTCCTATAGCCTGGTGTAACCACAATATGATCTGGTCACACTCCAAAGTAAGGAAGTGTTTGCAGTTGTTTCCTCCTACTTGGCGTAGACCTCTGGTTCATTTTGAATGTAGGACAGAGCTGAACCATTCTGCATTGATACAACTGTTTTGATCGCCTCATCTAGCTCTACCATCATTTAGAAGCACGCTTGACATCAACATCATCTCAATAACCCACCCTGAGTGTGAATGCTGGCTGTGTGAATGCTAATGTGAACAAGGTTTCCGGACTGTAATCACAGCTAAAAGATATTTAGCTGAGAGCAATAGTTGGGCATAGCCCGGCTATCTCTCTCTTGTTTGCTACCATGAATGCTTTACTGTTAACAGGCACACCTTTGATTGACATGATTAGAACTCAATGGAAACCAGAATCACCACCCAATCAGGATCCAGGTGATTATGTGCAAAGGCACTTATATACAGGTGTTCATGTGTGTTGTCCCAACACCTGAACACATGATCTTGTTTGGTCTTGATTGGGTGAGGGTGGTCCAATTGATTGCTAGTACCTGTGATTAAAAAAAACCAGTGTTTTGATTTGTTGAAGGTGTTCCAACGCCTGCTAATTGACAATTAGCGGTTCTGTAACGACTTTGACTGAGCAGGTGAGTGAGGGGCTTGCAGACACATATGCAGGACAGAACCAATCATGGAGATGGCAAAATGAGGATAGTTTTACCAGGCTAGTAGACAGAACATGGCTAATTTTGCTCTGTGTGCTACTGTTTCCTCTGACCAAGGAACTCACTAGCAATGTAGAGGGCCATTGCAATATTTACACTATGCTCTGACATTGTTCAAACCTTGTCTTCGTATCACTGGGCAAACAGATGGGCGAGAATAGAAGCTAAACAATCAGTGTTGGTAAGCAAGACAGACATTCATGTGCATGTATTAATATAGAGCATATTCATGCCCACAAACACACACGAGCATAACTTACCTGTGTATGCACATCAATTATCTGTGACCTTGTACAGTTTTTGTGTTGCTGTTTAATGCGCTCACAGTCGCTGCCACCGCTTCGGCTTGCGTTGCCATGAAAATGCACGGTTGATCAACTTTGTCATAAAGTCTATGCATTCTATAGTATATACCAAGACAGCGGCTGCAGCTCAGGAATGACAATGAACAGCCGGCCTTGTGTTCCTGTCAGCCCCGAAACCTCCCCGAGCAGCACGCTAGCAAAAACAATCCGTGGCGAAACTTGCATCACCTTTCAGAGTGGATCATAATCTCTTTGAAAGTATATAATTTGCTGAGAAGCCTGTCATATCAAGTCAGGCTACGGACGCCGTGGTAAAGTATGCGGTCTGTTCTCTAGAGATTAAAGCGTGAGCAGAGCTTCACATGCTATTAATACCAGATTAGAAGAAACGCAAAGGCTATAGGAATTGCATCACCTGCCAGTTATGTACAAAGTATCACGCTAACATTAAATCCTCTTGCTGTGCCAAAGGCAGGAATTCACTTGGGAACACAGGTGAAAGTCTGGGATAGATGTGACACATTTATTTTATTCTTTTATTTGTGGTGTCTAGAGGGATGAATGGGACTGTTCGTAACAGACACTATGATGAAATGTTTGTGTTCAATAACAACCTACTTTAGTAACAAGTTACTTGTGGCCTTATTCATACTGAAATCACATATACCAGGTATACTGTACTGAAGGCCTGGGCAAAGTCAGGCCCGGGGGCCGGATGCGGCCTTTGAGGCGTTCTACCTGGCCCGCCCGGTACATCAAACATAATAATAATAATAATACAACATAAAATTACTTGACAAGCTCTGCGGAATGTTACTTGATTTACTGCTGCATAAAAGAAAACATAGTTAAAGTGAACTGTTATGTTTTATTATGAAAATGGTGTTGCATAGGAATTGCCTATATTCATATGCAAGTTAACAAAGTCCTCTGTTTTGTGTTTTATTTTAAAATGTGTTAACAAAGTAACATGGCCCGCAAAGTTCTCTGACGTTTTCAATGTGGCCCCCAAGTGAAAATAATTGCCCACCGTACTGTATGGTCACACCAACCAGTGTTCACATATTTAAATGTTAGTATTTTCACTCCTGATCCTGAAACCTTGAAGAAATTTTGAACAAAAACAACTTTGTTTCTGCATTTGTGAAATCCTATGCTTACATTACATTAGTTCAGTTTCTCTGTTGGCCAGCAGGCGACAGAGGATATCTTTCTCAAATGTACCTTGTAATGTGTATAAGAGCACACGTGCATATGTGGAGTGGTGTCACACATCAACACCCAGTGCAACATTGGAGAGTTTTACTTTGGAAGGTCCAGTTTACCGCTATGGGGGAAAAGCACTCATAGCCCCTTAATGACACAGGCCACAGTGCTGTTGCATTACCTGTTGTTGTAATTGTAGTTATACACCTGTGTGTGTGTGTGTGTGTGTGCGCCAATAGGGGAAATAAGCATATCCATAGTAACACCGACCTGTATTTAATCTAAAAACTAATTTCCCATCAAAAGAATGAAATCAAGTCTGAAAGGTACGTATAGACTTATAGACAGTCTCTATATGCCTGTGTTCATTGCATGAGGACGACATGCGCATACAGATCACATGCTTAAATCTCTTCCTTATGGCGATTTACTCGACCTCTCCCCCATGTTGTAGAGGTGAGCGCTGGTTCCTCAGGCAGACACATATCAGTACTAGGCTATAAGTAAAGGTGCCTGTAGAATAACATAGCGCTGTGTCGGTAATGACTCCCTGCTCACTGGAGGTTCTGCGGTAGCCTCAGGCCAGAATAAAGGCAATGAAAAACACACTTATTTCACAGTCCAATCTGTTTAGTCCACATGTTGGGAGAGACAGCAACAATGGACGCCCTATCGGGGGCATGTAGACATACAGGTGCCTCGAAGACATGGAACTCCCAGCACAGCTCTTGTTTTGCCGAAAAAGAACAGAAGGTGAATCTAATTTCTAATATAATACAGTAGGATATAATCATGTTTTTTAATGTTTTCAGCATAGAGGAGTTCTGATTAAAGCCCTTTTAGATAAAATGTGCAAATGACGGCACAGCTCCCTAAATACCATTCATGTGTAATAGTGCCTTCCGAGGCACAGTGACAGTGGTTGGAAAGTTTAACATCCCCTGCTTCCAACACAATCAAATGAGGAACTGTACTGCAGATGTTCGTGTAAAGTCGGAAATATGCTTGGAATCATCGATATCACCATTAAAACAAACAAATATGGTTCAAAAGCCTAAACGCTCCATATTGCCCTGACAGCATGCACCCACTGTCTTCTCTTTCTCTTCTATGCGTAAAGTAAAACATTGCAAATTAAATGATCCATTATCAGTTATCTCCCACCACAACGATAGCTAGACCAAATGGATTGTGCCCCTTAGCAACATGGAAGATAACTGAGATTAGATTTGTGCCGTGTCATGTGGTGGCTACAGTAGTTAGCGTGTTTATTCTGAACGCTGTTGACTAGACATGTTTGTGTGTGACAACATTTATTTTAAGACATTGACATGTGTGTGGGCTTTCTCCTATAACCCTGATGTGTAAGAGTAGGATGTAAGATGAATGGGTTGAGGGTGTAGTGTCTTTTGGATTAAGATGCACTTTTGCTGAAACGAGGACTTTAGTTGCACATTATTGTGCCTAATTAGACCCTTAGCAGTATAGAGCCCACTTGAGTGACATCTTCCTGATACCCATTAGGGCAGAACAAATCTACAAATGGTTATTTTGAGTAAATGCTGATCTCTATGCATTTGCAGCCACCTGACATAGTAGTCTAATCAACCAGAATAAGTACTATGTGCATGGACAGGGTCTTGAACAGTAGATTAGTTACAGTAGTATAAATAAATATTCCGTTAAGAACTCAATATGTTTGACTCAATTCGACTCTACTCACCTTTATTGTGGCCAAAAGATGTGTGTAGTTGGCACTACTGTACATGTGGTGCCTACATGTTTTGGTATCATTTCTGTTGAAGTTCCAAGAGAGCAAACACGTGAAAACACTGCAGACTACTGATTAATGAATGCTGACACGGGACATACTGTAAGTACTCAGCGGCAATAACTAAAGAGGTGCATTCGTTGTTTGGTTCCGCACAAAAGTATCCAGCAAGTACTTGACCATTGATGGGTAAATTTGCCTAACAAGAAGATGTACCGAGAAGTCTCTGTAGGGCCCTCGTGGCTACCAAAACCACATTCCAACAGGGTAGAGAAAAGTTTTAATATGAATTAAAAGACTGCAACGATGGGAATGGTTCACACAACGGCATCGCTATGACGACCAGCTGTATTGAGGGGGTACTATGCAGTGGAAAACTAAGTACCTGCAAAAAGCAGGTAGAGTGGAATCAGATCATAGGGGATTGGGTACTGATGAAGTAAGATGATTATATCATCTTAGAATGATGTCAGGGGCCAGTGTTTCTGAGACTGCAGTTGTCTTACTGGACAAAATGGTATGCACAGCTAAAACACAGCGATATGTGCGTACCCAACCTTTATAAATGAGACCGCTGGTTGTTTTCGCTG
Source organism: Forbesichthys agassizii (assembly GCA_026546735.1). NCBI lineage: Eukaryota > Metazoa > Chordata > Actinopteri > Percopsiformes > Amblyopsidae > Forbesichthys > Forbesichthys agassizii. The sequence continues at coordinate 12,349 of JAODLL010005340.1, forward strand.
TTGGCAAACCTAAGCCACGCCCATAGAGCTATTAATGCCACGCTGATTGGAAAGTTCAGTTGCTCCTTGGACACATTCAAAATGATTTCTAGGCATTCCAGACTGATTCTCATGGCGAAATAAAACTGAAGCTCACGAGATCAGGTTGGCCCATGAGGCTACAACATTTGCACAGAATGGTATAGACGTAGCGATATTCTGTATGTTACATGAACTACTGCCAGGTGCACAAATGCATATAAATAAAGAAATTAACCATTCTCGCACAAAATACGCTGTAGGCAGCCACAGATAGCAAACCTGCTGTTAATTTACAAATTCTTCACACATTCATCTCAAGGTGCAGCTCCAGTTAACACCCTCCATCTCTGCCAGCAACGCCTGCAGGGCTAAGAGGAGTCCTTCTGGTTAACAATATACCACTCATTGGAGGTCCTTTAGGGTTTGAAACAGTCAGTGGGATGGTGGGATTTCTGCCAAGCCCTTCGCCTTAAAGCCTGCAAAAATCGTGCTGGTTCCAACAACCAGAGGGCCCTCCTCCACAATTCTTTCTTTTTTGGTAAATAACCTTTTTGTAAGTGCCTTTGCATTACATGAGCTAATAATTTATTGTCAGCATTGCCTGAAGGTTGTGTTAATTAATTTAAAATACTAGAGAGAATGCCCAGAGACAGCAAAGTGGTCACTCATCTCTCTTAATAACCCATGGAGACTTCAATATCTTTAGTTCTTCAACTAGATTAATCAGCCATCTTTCTGTGCTGAGTGGCTTTTCACAGTCTTTTTTTAACCACTTTGCCCCAAAATTCACAACCTTGGTGTCATTGTTCACAACTGATGCAACAAAATTCACAACTCTAACACATTTTACAATTGCTTGGATACAATACACATAAACCTAAGATAATGTGTTAATTGCTTGTTCAATATTACACAACTTAACATCAAAGTATTACCATTTCAAAATGCAATTGAAACATCATTACATTTGAGATGACCATCTATTAAATTATATTACAATTATCTAACTATCAATTGATTGAACTGCTCAAAATGATAAGTAACTGTTGCATTACTTTACAGTAAAGCATTGAATTATGAAAACTGACCAACAATATTCCAGGTTTATAAACATTAACCATCTGGACTACAATCTATGCATGTAATATTTTATCATCATTGTTTACAGTTTCAGACACTGTTTTTATGGTCCCATTTACTGTAACACTTATCCAGAGCATGTTTTGAGATTTGAAATTACTGTATACATGCAGGCTCTTGATGATTGACTAAGTATTTACAGTTTTGAAATGAGTGGTCTCCACCTACAACACATAGTGAGTGATACTATTGCATGGAGCTGGCAGGTGATCCAGGTCACAACAGAGGTCAAGCAGCAGGAAGAGCTGATTCTCCGATCAATCTCTCGCTTCATAGTCCCCTCAATCGCGAACAAGACCCCAAGGTATTTTAACTCCTCACTTGGGGTAAGGACTCATTCCATTAATTTATTATTATTTTTATTATTATTATGTATATTTAAATTCATTTTATTTTAATGTACAATGTCTTAGTTGTTTGAAGAGTACGTCAACATTGTTACCTTAGTTATTTAGGTGTTTAAAATATGTAATTTACCTAATATATTAAAATAAAAAAGACATTTGAATAACAATTAAAGCCAACAAGTGAACAATTAGATGTCAGAAACATTGGCCCCATCTAACAGTAGGTCTGACACGTCAGAAATAATAATATATGAATACCAAAGAATCCAAAGCTAGAAAAATGAAAGCAACAAAGACACATAAAAAACAAATAATTAAACAAATAAAAAAGCCCATTAGCTGAAAGTCGGTAGATGATAGCAGTCTAAATCCTTAGGCAAGTAATTCTAGAATCTATAAAGAAAATGTCTCAATTGCCTCTAGTTTTGAATTTACTGTTAAAGTCACTAGCAACCTGCCAGAGAACTGCAGAAGCTAATCATTAATGTATTTTATGAAGGAGACAGGAATATGCAGTAAATATGGTTTGTGATTGACAGCATGATGGCAGGGTTACTTAAAACTCAAATAGATTCTGACTGTTACTGAAATAATTCAAGTGTAACCACCTTATTTTGAAAAATGATAACAAAATATGCTTGCCAGTCAGCAAGGACCTTGAATGATTTAAAAAATAGATGGCATGTATGTGTGTAGAACAAATGTGTTCTAGGTGTTTTTGTTACTCTCAGAACCCACAGGTCATGCTAATAGTGACAAAAACCTAAAAAAAACTGTATTACAGAGATTTCTGTTTTTGTAAATTGCCCATTTTGATTAATTTTGTTTGCATTTACAATAGCACAATGCCTGCCAAAGAAAGTGTTTGTTTCTTTTTAGGGATCATTGATTAAAAAAACAGTGTTTGTCCTACATTGTTAGCCTACTATACTTTTCATTAATCAGAAAAATAATGTAATCATAAAATGTGTACTGTACGGTACATTACATTACATACAAAGGAGATGATGAGCCTCTTTAATAACATCAATTATTCAATGGTTATGCAGAAAGACCTGCTGGTGCCAAGGGGCATTTACTTCTGTGGACTAGGCATTAGTCCTGTTAATAATTTTCACATCAATCTGTGTTTTTATCATATAATCCACTATACAAGACTTTAAGTTTAAAGCCTGGGTTGTATTGCTGGTTAATACCAAACCATATTTCCATGGAAACAGAAAATGCAACTGACAGGGAAAGGTGATTTAAGGCTTTCCAAAACAACTTCACGAAAGACACTAGACTAGGTTTGTGACCAACATTATATTTGTACAGTCACAGTGTCCTTGAGCAAGGCAACAAAACCTTCTTTGTTTATTCACCCTATATAAGCTAAATAACATAATGTAAAATGAAAACTGCTCAAATTGAATACTAATCATATGGCCTAATGGATCCCAAAAAGGCATAGCCTATGTGGAATACTGATTTCCTTATACAAGCACTCTCCTGGAATATGATTGAAATGCTCACTATGCTGTCATAACAGTATACTGTGCAGTGTATATCATAATGTACCTAACTGCAGTGAGCCTGTCACTAAATTGGAAGCTTATAGAGATATTCAGTGTTGGTCTCACATTGCAGGTGTTGGCTAGCTACGTCACCCAATGGGAGGATACAGTGCTCTATAGCTGTGAGCGCCCGCTTGCTAAGTTGTACAAAACACATATCTGTTTCTTAATATTAATTAAGTAAAAGTTAATCATCTATAAAGTTTGCTGTTTCATTATTTTTGTACCTCGATTACATCAGTATGTTAACAAATTGTAACCAATTGTTACAAACAAACAAAATGGTAAAGCAAAGGCAATCTGCTCAGTAGGGTACTGGTACTGGCATGTTGAATTGAGTGTGGTTTCAACAAACTCCTGCCTAATCAGCTTTGTAGTCACGGGTGAGTTGATTAGAGGGCATTAACATTTACATTTGATGAGTGCACAAAAGGTATACTTAGCCTATACGCTAGCCAGGTCCTTGGGAGATTTTTTAATGGGGATTTTATCAATATTAACACAAGTGTTTTTTGTATAATTAAACAAATATATCTTCACATTTCGTTATCTTATCGTTCTCTGTGTGTGTTGAAAAAAGAATTTGATACTTCTACACAGCCCAAACAAAGTGGCGAACTCAGTTCACAGCACATCGCGGAGCACCATGGAGCAATACTTTTGATTTGAGCTCGAAGTTACCAAGCGTTCTTGAGAATGACTAACCATTCAATTTGGAAAATGAAAAAAAGTTGTTCTACTGTTTGCTTTTCAGTTATAAGATTGGAACGAATAATCTAATAAACAAAGAAACCATAATTAAATGAGTCGATTTAAAGTTTTTCTTAATGAGATTCTTTTTGCCTATGTTCCACACTTTTGCATGGGCAATGTATTGCTAGTCACCAACACTCTGTATAGACTAGCCTACTGTAGCCTAGGCTATATCTTATTGATTAACAGAAAATATTATTCTTTCCATGTTGTGTTGTGTAGGGTATGTGCTGGATGTATGTTAGTGTCCAATTAGTTTTACAAGGGGTGAATAAAATATTTGCTTCCTGTGGCGAATACAAATCGCATCTCCACTTAGTCTAGAGACTAAGTGGACTCGCAGACTCAACCAACAGCATGTGTGGTTGACCGCACAGGGCTGCAATTGAACTTGTTTTCTTAGCGAGACAGGGTGGAATGGAGGAGACTTTGGATATTGTGGTGTCTAATCAGAGAAATACGTCCAACCAGCCCGTATACAATGTTTCTAATGTTGACTGCAAACTGTCTCTACACATTTTCTTGCGGCAAAACAACACTCGCCCTTGTAAAAAATCACTGGTGTTAATGTGTCAAAAAACGCTCATATGAACTACAAAACCAGTATGTGACAGCCTGCACTGCCCACATTCCGTACGGCAAGACATTCATTTTACACCGGAAGGTGGTGGGCCATCACCTGCCCTGTTTTTTATTTGCGTATGTGTGACCGAACCCTGAAACAGAAAAGAATGTGGTTTGTGTCAACAGAAAAATAGAAAAGCTAAATATTGACTTGTTTTTTCATTTGCCAGGTTGAATGGAGTAATTGACTGATCAGATGAAATACTGACCCTAACCCTGCCTTTAAATGCAATGTTGCACTACAGATCAAAGGACAGCAAATTGAATATCAAGTAGTTTCAAAACAATCTGATGGTGGGGAGAGAGTACAAAATAGCCTCCAGAGCCTTTGTCTGACTTGTTTCTCTTATATTTCTGTTTTGAGACATTAATGGCATCGCTGCTCTCATTATTACAGAATATAGGCACTTACACTGCACCTAAGGATTCAAAGCCTCTACTGAATCTTGATACACACCGTTTAATTCTCAATGGCTTGATTTACTGCATAGAAAACAAATGCCTGGCGTTTGTACAAATGTAGCAGAGAATCCAATATATCACTATCACATGGTTTAAAAGAGTCATTTTAACCTTTAGTATTATACAACTATACATGTGTCACAATTAATGTAATCAATATTTACGAATGAGTAAAGGAAAAACTATGAATAACAGGCTATAGATAATATAATGATTTGATTAAACTACCCAACGGTGCATATTATTAAGTGCAGAATACATCATTAACTACTCTTACAGGCAGAAAAATAATTTAGGATAGCCAATATATTTCATGGAAATTATATATTTATTAGTATGTGTTTTAAAATAGAGTGATTTCATTTAGGAGATTTCTTCATTACTTTGTCAGTGAAGCCAAACACTTCACCAAGCATTATGTTCCCACAGCAACCAGACTTTAATGCCAGAACGTCAATAAGCAATACTATAGAAGTCCTGAAAAGGACCCGAGGTGCTGGAAATGGGCATGGTTATATCACATTACACTTTCTTCCCATTACAGCCTTGTCAGGGAAAAATAAGACTTCACTCCAGTAGCCACTCTTGCAAATGCAAATGAGCATTAGAGAGGTTTCAACAACAAAACAAATGTGTGACTTAGCTATCACACATTTCATGGTGAGGACAGAGATGTTCTTGTACGGGTAGATATACTGAGATCGATTAGCATAGCTCTATAATTTATAGTCATACACAGGAGAGGCTATGCAATCATTCATATGAGACTGATTCAAGCAATCATTTGCTGAGCAAGTCCGTCTAGAGTAGTTTATTAAAGGCAACATTTTCACAGGACTTCCAGGGCTATTGACAATCCAGGAAGTGACTGCTAAGTCTCCGCTCTCTGTTCTCTCTGGCACACACACACCTAAATACACACACACACACACACACACTTACATTTATGAATTGTGGCCTTCCTATTGGACAAAGTTGTGTGAGTGCCTGAGACAATGAGTGAGTGGGCGGGCTGTGTTGCACACAAAAGATGGGCAAAGTGGAGCTGGAGGCAGAACAAAGTGAACACCACAAATAGTTCTTATTTACTCTATACACTGTACACTAACTCTGTCTGTAACTCTATAGATATTGCCCTATAGTTTGTATGTGCAGCAAGTCCCTTTAAAAGCTGACACACTTCTAGTTTGCACAAGTCCCATATGCATACAGTATATACACACATAAAGCAACTGAGCATGTTTCTATCATATCCTTCTGTTTGCCTCTGCAATAAAATCAATGGCTACTTCATTCCATTGTCCCCATAATGGCTCCCTATCATCTGTCCGTCAAAGCCAAGCATGCAACACATTAGAGCAGCCAGCAGTTCTTCATCGTCCCTAATGCGCCCCGTCTGGTCGCTTCCTGCTGCGCTCTCAGTCCCACTACTGTACTTCAGTTGCGGCCAGCGTCATCGTTTTTATACTACAACCCATTAACCACTGTTTACCTCAAATGATCTGCAAATCATTACCTTGGACTATGTTGTGTTTGTGATGAGGTCAGAAGAAATGAAGTACACATTTTCAAAAACATGGCAAAACACTGGTTTTTGTTACTAACAGGTTGCTGCAATATGAATATATTAATTATATGTTATATTAACGGATGTTTGTAATTCTAAATAGTTGCTCGCTGGTCTAAAAAGTAATCATATTATTGCTGTTAACATAGTTGTTAACTATTAAAAATCCAAAGTTTTGTGAAGAGAAATGACAATGTCAGGAATTGTGTAATTGTTCTTAGCAAGTGCTAACCTGATAAAATAGCTTACTTGTAATACTAAATAATTAAATAATTAAAAAATGACACTATATTAATTGAAATGTGTATGCGTTTTTGTAAAACGTTATGACGTTCTGCCACTAGATGTCACACTAAGCACAGCAGCATCTCACACCAAAACAAGAACAGAGGAGCTCGGACTACAACACACACAGTAGGAAGTGTCATATCACAATCATCTCAAGATGCAATTACTCCAGTATATATTTATATTGAAACTAGTTGTTGGCTCATATGTTTACAAAATCATACATAGAGCACCTTTAAAGTGTGGTGATAACAGAAGTTATCACTTGGGTCAAGTGAGGTGAATTTTCAGTTTGTTGTTCTTGAAGGTCCTTGAAATGACACTGAAAGCCATGATCTACTGTGAAAGGAGGATCTTTGCATACATCAGTCAATCAGTGATTGTATTGCCATGATCTACATGCAGAGACCTGACCCTTGTAAGGGCTTTCTGTGACATGAGTCATGGGTTGGTCCTCCTTGTTAAAAAAGGCCCACTAAAAACCTTGTCCTAATAGGATTTCAGAAAGAGGATACAGCCAAGATGATACGGGTGTGGTTTAACAGTGTGGCTAGGACCCAAACATCCATGTACATGGACAGATCATTTTTTATATAACACAGTGGAGGCCCATAGGACTTAATCCTGGCCGTGATCCCTACTCGATTCTCTTTCTGGGCGGCTATCTTGTCATTTGAATGCAAACAGGGAATGCAGAGTTGCACAAAGTGCCTATGGTTTCAATGTGTAATGTGTATGTGTACTGCCACAAAACTATGCACAAATATATCACAGCAGTTGTTGTTGTGTTGGCTAGTGATCTTGAGTTTGGATTTACATTCATCTCAAATGTCAAATGTGAGTTTTAAAAGCTAATAGACCAAAAGAGCCTCTGAATTGTAGTCTAACGTGCTTTAATACATCTGCATGTGGCCTTTTCTTTTTCTGCATAATCCAGGCTGTTGTGAGATACTTAGGAGTGAGAGGTTAACTGTCGCTGTAGTAAGAGTTGGCCAAAAGGCTAAGACCCCATCTACAGTATATTACTGTCATTTCATAAAGATTATGATGGTTGTTTGTAAAGCTCTATGGGTGTTCCCATCAGGGCTGCACTACTCTAATAAACCTCCGGACTAAGAATCACTCTTTCCTCCTCAATATTCACAAGGCACTCTCAAGAGACAGAGTGTAATTCAAATGCTGTTTATTGTCTCAGGAAGACAAAGCACTGATTCTTAAACAAATTTAGTCCAGTCTTTTCCAAAGCAATATTCTCTAAACTTGTTTATCAAGTGTGTGTGTGTGTGTGTGTGTGTGTGTGTGTGTGTGTGTGAATGTGCGTGTGTGCACGTGTGTGATGGTCACCTAATGGTTTTAGAAGAAAGGCAAGAGTTTTTGGCTTCATTAGTACCTCTATTAGGTTAGCACTGGAGCTGAATTTGCTGTTATCCCTCAAAATTATCTTAATTATGCAATATTTTTCTTAATTTATCCTATTACACTAATTAGATGGAGCAAAATTAGCTACTGGGATGGATTAAATGTAACTTTCCCATTTGATATTTATTTAATGTAATGTTGTGTGGTGAAATCACTGGTGGACATTAGTAGTACTGCATCTTAAGCATTTCCTCATCAGCACATTGTGGTTGCCTCTTTGGACTCACAATAGGGAACACAGCTGTGCAGCTGGTTACAACACAATAAACAAACATGTTTCACATACTGTACATAATAATCAGTATTTGCATATGGACTGCAGTGAACAAATCAAATAAATGCCTGGCACACATGGATCGTGTTTTTATCTGTATGAAAAGAAAATAGGCTTCATGGATGTGGGTTGTGAAACTAATTAGCCACCATGTTGTGATGACAGGTGCTGCTCATCGCTCTAAAGACAAGACACTCTTCTCCACCCACAGTCATACCGCTGTGAACATCAACACTTTGCAATAAGCAAGAAATAATGATGAGGACAAACAAATAGCATGGGGGTTGGATAGAGCAATGGTTCCTAAAGTGGGTGTTGCAAGATGATTTAAAAAACTCTAATACATTTATAAACTAATCAGAAATAGTATTAAAGTTATAATTGTTACCACAGTTTATACATTACTTTGACTGACGTATTCTGTTAAATTATTATAATATTACGTTGTTTATGCTTCAAGCTCATCCGGGACAGTGATAGGGTCACGAGTCTGGGCTGACAGGTTTGGAAACCCCTGAGGGTTGAGGCTGTGTGAAAAGTGGCCATGCATCCACTGCAGAAGAATGTTGCACTGGTAGTTGACCAGAACAAGTGACCCCCACAGATCAGAGGGAAGAGGCCCACAGTGCTGCTGTATGAGTTATGCAAGAGTGTGCAGTTGTAGCAGGAGTAGGTGCTGTATCTTGCCTACTATACTGAATGTGCTGACAATTGGCTTGGTCAAATATTATAAGGATTTATTGTTCACTGATTTACAGTATTAAGGTAAATTTGTTAAATGTAAAGTTGCCTTTATACAGATGAAGTTAGAATATCTAAACATACTACTCCAACCTATATTTAACATGTGTAAAGAGATTCATAATATTGCATTCGTTTGAATTAATGTGCTGTGTGTGTGTGTGTTGGGGGGGGGGGGGGGGGGGGGGGTTGTTGTGAGGTGGTGGTTTATAAGATTGATGTATTTTCTCCTAACTAAATATCTCTGGTGGGGCTTTGAGGGTGAAAAGTGATGCGGAACCCGCGGCAAAATCAATAAGACTGTTGAGTCACACACAAACACTCACGCTCGAAGAATAAGAATATCACACACACACACACACACACACACACACACACACACACACACACACACACCGAAATCATTTTCACAGTCGTTCCATTTAGGCAATGACGCGTATACTCCTTGTCGATGCTCACACATTCTACAATTGTCATTGCTTCACATTGTGACAGGGAAGAGTTGCCATGGCCAGGTATGTCATAGAACATGTCATGGAACATGGCATGCCAATGATGCGTAGATTTCTGACAGCATAGATATTACAAGAAGTTAGAGTTGATGTACTTTATCAGTGACTTTCTTTGATAATGTGGTTTATCAGTTCGCTGATCTGACCTGTCACTGAACTACCACATAGAATAATAAGCTATTGGTTACACCGTTTCAATTAATTAAAGTGCTTATTATGTCTGCCTAGTAGGCCTATATTTTCACAAAATGATGTCAACGTGGTTGTAACCAATTCAAACACCCATTTCACGCACTATTGTTTAGCCACACTGCAACATTACATTTTTTATATCCCGCACTCGACGTGATATGAATACAATTTTTCCTCTGCGCCAGTGCAGCTCTTAAACCGACTTAATGGGAAACGTATTCAACATTTCGATATGGCACATTCTTCATTTTACAACACAGATTGAGAATCAACCGATATAGTCTGTATCTGAAGGACTGTCACCGTGCCTGCATGATAAAATGACCATACGCATGGCAGGCTACCAAACCGCCGTGCGTCGATGCGCATAAATGTGCATCGCACTGCAAAAGAAACTTTGGGCTACAGAATATGTGACACAAGCGCTGATGGGATTGGGGTCTTTGAGAAATATATATATATATATATATATATATATATATATATATATATATATAAATAAAAGATATTTGCAGGTTTTTTACTGAGGCAAGTTTGATAAGGATCCTACCTTGATGGTCTTTGTAGACTGGCATTTGACTTGATGCGAGACGGTGGCGGTCTGGTTCATGTTGGGACCCTCGATAGCAGATAGACACTCGGGAGCCGGATTAGAAAGACCCAGGAAAGCAAGACTAAAAGCGTCCAACTCCTCAGCAACTCTGCGTTGGACGTCTGGAATCCCCGTTTATTCTGTGATGCCTGTTCAGTTCACCCTGCGGTTGAGGCGCGCTCAAATCTGACTATATAAATTGCGACAGCGCTGTGGTGGGCAAGATTGCGCGTGTGCTATACCGAACGTTAGTGGCTTTGCTGTGTGTGTGTCTGTGTGTGTGTGTGTGTGTGTGTGTGTGTGGGGGGGGGGTCTCAGTTCACAGATCAATGCAAACACGAGTGAAACAAGACACCATCGCGTATGTTTTGAAGAGTTTGCATGGCGTGACATGAGAGTGGCTAGATGTATCTGTCCCACCAACACGCACGCACACCTTGCTGTTGAAAACACAGGTACAATATCGCTGAAAATCAGGTCCATCATCAGAAGATCTGGTTCAACCATGAATAAATGAACACATTAACACAACCAGTGGAGTGCAGACTCTGTATGGGGGCAGAAAATGATTTACTGTTTCCGTGATCTGTCGATTTGTTTTACCCATTAGCGCCTTATAGACATTGTAGATACATTTGTTAAGAATTGTATTGTTTAAATTCACTGTTGGTCCATAGTACGGTGAGGTTAGTCTGTTTAAAATCATCTAAAGAGGTACCGTAAATATGGGTTTGCACCTGCAGAATTTAGCTGGATTATTTTTTTAACAATACTCAATAGGATATATTCAGCCATGACTGCTCCATTTTTTCAAGATGTACTGATAGAAATATACAGTAGGTGCATTTATTATCAGAGCGTTTGAACTCTGATTTGAACAGTTTTATCAGCATAATGTGATACTCATACCCTCTCTACAAGCAGTTCTCTCTCAGCTTTTCCAGCATTTTCAGACACAAATAATAACTCTAGCCACAAGTGGCGATCATCAGAGTCCAAGGAGAATAGCAGCAGTCCCAGCAACCTATTTCAAACTGAGTTCAGTGTCCTCAATGAGAGAAATAAGAGGCGGAATTATAGCTACAGTATAATGCAGTGAAATCGGCAATAGATTGTTAATTTTGTTGTAAAATGTTTTCCATATAGGCCAACAGTAAAATCTAAGAATGTCATGCATGTGAAGAAGATGGCGTGAGTGTTATATTTAGACATTTGTGCACAGCAATATTTTAAATAGTCCATATACAAAAGTGACTTTCAAAACTACAGTAAACTTTTAATAATGACTTTTAAAACTTTTAATTTAACAATATACTTTAAATGTGTGACAAGAAAGTAATGTGCTAAACATGAGCAGCAGAAGAGATGTACGGTAAAGCAACAGATTATCTGCTCCTCTGGTCCTATTAAATAAGACAACCAAACCAAGAATAGCATATCCATACCAGTTCAGGTAAACTATTATAACAATCATAGAGCCATAAATTACATTTTTGGCAGATTATGTGTTTTTCTCAATATTCCATCAAATCTCAAAGCATTTTTTAGCCAATGCAATTAGTTACCTTACATTTCCACGGTCATTGTTAACTTGTTTAGCTACAAGTTTTAGTGACTAAAATGGCGCACAGAACAACAAGGATGTCATTGCTTTAGCCAGTATTATGTTTTATACGTGGTCTTGTTGCATGCAATTCGAATGGTTAAATCCGAAGATATTGTCAATAGAGTCAATATGGGCTACACCTTAAAAGTGAATTGGCTCGTAACAACGAAACTTGTGGTCTTCAGTGTGGATTGGAGTTTGACATTTCTAACCCAACCCAATGTTACTAAATATGTAATACAATAATTATGATTATTATTCTTCAATATAATAATTATTGTTTTACCAATGTATGTTTTCATATGGCCATCAATGACAAATAGGCGTTTAGGCATAGCAGCATTTGGCTGTAATACCTGCGTTGACCACCATACTAGCCATGGAGCAAATCTCTGTTGGTCTATCAACCTAAATAATGGTATGTATAACATGATAGGATAGAACAGCCATATTAACAGAGTAAAAAAAACATTACAAAATATATATATATTCTGTATACACACGGTATGCAGAGATTCGTTTACCCTGTGCACATACTGTGACATTTATATATCTTGAAACGCTAGTCTAGGGAAATCTTAATTGATATTCTGGCTTGGTATTCAAACTTGCAGTTTCTTTTCACTTTCCTAAATAGGAGATTTATCTTTGTTCTAACTTAAATAGAATGCAGCACAAGGCATACTGTATATTTAATAGTAGGAATCTACAATAAATTGTATTTGGTATATAAAAAAGGTATGGTTATGATCATATTTTAGAATTATATATATTTCACTCCAAGATGTAATGTATTTTATATAGAGAAACATCTAGCAATGGATTCTCTGTTCCTTGGGCTATGGGCTGTTCAGAATGGAATTTTAGGCTAAAATATATTACTGAAGCTACACTGCACAGCGACACAATCCCATTACAAGAGGGAGAAAGGGTGTAGAATCCCCTCATATCAGCTGTGATTCTACAGGAGGAGAAGAAATATGTCTCTTCATGACACAGTGAGTAAATGTGTCTGCAGTGGCTTTCACAAGATGATAAATCACTGTTCAAGCACCCATAGTGTCAAGGCAGTGCAGCCTTCTTTCTTTGTGGAGCAGGATAACCCCCGAAAAAGAGATTCTCTCTCCTCTTTGTGTTCTCTTTTTGTTTTCATGTTTTGTCTCGTTCCTGTTCTCCCGCTGTGTCTCGGTTGTGATAGGCTAGTCCCAGCTCTGCATGCGTTTCACACACAAAAGACTGGGTGCTAATTGAATAGTTTTAGCACATCTGTTTCTCCTCATGTATTGTTATCTTGGAGAGGAGGGGGGGTCATTTGAGAGATGATGTTCATCACACTCCAACCCTTGTGCCTTGGGAGTTTTTTTAATACACTACATGCAGCTGGGTTTGAATATCAATGATCATAGAGCGTATTAAAAAATAATTCTCACACCAGATAGAAAACATTCAATTTTTATGCACTCATCTCACCTTGTAGAGTATTAGTGCACAGCAGTGGCACATTCAAGTGGCTTCGAACCCCCACCTGATAGCTTTTTATTTTGCTAACGATAACGTTAGCACCGCAGGTAGGGTGCGCTAATGACACAAGCTAACACAGCGTAGCATAGGGTATATACAGGCAAGTGGGTCCAGACCTAGTAGTAATCACGTTACTAATAGGCGTTGTGCGCCAATGTGCTTTGTTGGCTACTTGATATCATGTGAGTAGGCGGGACTGTAGCTGAGTTAACGGTTTCTGGTCCCACTTTTTCATGTCACAATGAGTGATGATGTGTGTTTGTACTGCACGCATGCATGCATTGTGTGCAGACATTGTGGAACAGTGTGTGTGAGTGTGCATCCAATACAAATACATTCCTTGATTGTGTTATCATGACTCCAGAATTCGATGAACTGCAGGGTTTGGCACTTCCATGTTGTATTCGTTTCTCAGCACCGGAGGTTCCCGCTTGGTCTGCTATCTTAGAATGATGTGTGCATGGGTGCTCCCTAGCAATAAAGATAGATGTGTTTTGGTTTTGATCGAGTTCAAATATCAACAAGTTTTTTCCTGAATTAGCTAATATAACACCGGTTTCAACCATAAGGCCAATTTGGAATATAAATTGAGTGCACCTTTAGATAAAGATGCACTATATATTGTTGAAAGCCATTGTTGAGTGGTTTCTATCAATTACCAATAGGTCATATTTTCTTCCATGGTCCGTAAGCAGAAACGTACAGGTGATGCACATGGCTAAGCATGCATGCGCTGCTTCTTTCAACAACACTCGGGTTTAGTTCGGCCACTATTGTGGTATTGTCTGTACTGTATAGCGCTTAACACACACCGAGCATAATAGATTGACAGCAGATAGCAGTGGTGTTTTTTGATCTGTAAACTAAATAATAGGACTGAACTGTGATTAGACATGTAAATGGTTAATATTGACAAAATTAACATTTTAAAAAATATCTGTATTTTATGATCTGACATATCTGTTAAAAATCGTCCTAGGCTTGTTTTCAACAGTACTTTTGTCCACTTAATTAAACCCTATCAAATTACAATGTTAACGTTGATGCAGTTCCTCACTCAGCACCTGCCCTAACTCAGTCCCTCTATTACGTTTTAGCATTTGTGCAATGGGTGTAGTCAGGCTCAGAGCTGAGGTGCAGTAACACTGTACTGTTATCTTTATAACATTAGCCTAATGTATTATTATTCAGCTTCTATCATACAGTCGACATGTGGTGCTTACTTTATAGTACATGTACTGATACTGTATGTGGATAAATAAGGCTGCCTTATCTATTATTAAAGTACTGCTTGAAACCTTATACTGCAGGCATGGACATAAGATTAAAAATGTGTTGTGAAAAAGCCTGTAGTAACATGGTTCAACCCTGCAAATACAGCCATTTCAATTGTATTGCATTCCATTTATTTGAAGAAATGTTGTGTTTCCTTCGAAGATAGCTCAGTGTGTGTGGGGAGAATATAGCAATTCACCTCATCAGTCGAAAAAAGGAACGCAAGACTATGAAAGGCTATGAAATAATGGAAACCTCAAAGCATTCCATTACTGAAAACTAGTTCACAACAGTTTATTTTCCAATTATGGGAAATTGTCCCTCCCTTAATAGCTCCTACAGATATGTGCTTAGATGCCCTGAGAACTTTGCCTCTCAGTCTACAGTATAGCTGTTTGTGCCATAGCCTTGTGTGGGGGAATCCATTAGGTTCCGATGTTGTTAGTTAGAGCAGAGATACTGTGAATCGCTGTGTATAGCCTCAAGCAGAACTGTATGGCTGTAAAAGCAAGGCAGCCTTGACTGCAATATGACTCGAGGCTAAAAGACAGTTAACATTTCTATATTCTATAACTTTTAAGGAAATAACAAAGAGTCTTTACAAAGTCTTTACAAAGAGTTACATTAGCATCTGCATTCCATAATTGCGTGAATGCTCTGGTAGGTTGGCTTTCACATTACGTGAAAGTAAACTAGATCATTATGAACAGAAGAATGACACGTAGCAAAGCAGTGCTGTATTGCTTCTATGCTTCTGATGTTTCGGGGCGTACTCTCAGTCGGTTATTGCTCAAAAGTTAAAAATTGATAACTTTATGTTGTTATTATGTCCACCCACACAAACAAATCACCTGCGGTATCAATACCACTTGTCTGTGAATTTCCTGTGAAAGGCAGGTGGTACAGTATTTCCATTCAAGTACTTATTTATAGTATAGGTTTCATATAATGTTTTATTGTTTAATAGTACAGTATGACACAAAATAGTAAGCTTCCATAAAGTCTCAATGACATTGACATTGATGGATCAGACCTTTTAGTATGCATGGGGTTAGTGAACACTGTCACCTCAATCAATCAAAATATCGATTTACTGAATATATTCAGTGTCATTTTACAATACATCATACCGGCCTGTATTTTAAAGATTGAATGTGTATTTCCTCCAGGAGTTTTAGCTGTGACTTACATCACGTGCAGTGGGTGGTGTATGTTGTTTGCTATTGGCTATAGGGTTAAACACGTCAATGTTTAGTGCGGTCTTATGTATAAATGACTGTCAATTAACTAAAATGACAGTGGACTGAAAATCCGTTTAAATACCAGGGAGGGTAGTGTTTTGGATAGGATAATTGGATCTGTCAGCGTGGCTGATTAAAAACAGAGCGATTATTTGTCATGCACACAAAAGGCAGTGATGTACAGTATATGAGTGTTAAAGAACATAGCAAACATTTCCCGGAAAGTTCACTAATGGTATTTTACAAAACTGAAGGCATTTGCTAGCGCCCACCCTAACCATGTATCAATAATAAAACTATTGCATTTTATTCCTGTGGTACTTGGGTTCCTCAAACTGTTTACAAATGTAAACAGAACATTTAGGCTTTATAGTGTTCACATAATATAAATATTATTTTGCAAATTATACATGCTTTAATTATTTATGCTTGAAAAATGTCACTTTCAAAAATAAGACTCAAGATTTTGTAAGGTTATAATTGCATGATGAATCCTGGAATCAGTGGAATGGTAATTCTGTAATAATGCATAACATTGTGGATGTGGGGAAATCCCAATACATACCTTATACCGTATAGCAGGGCTATTCAACTCTGGTCCTGGAGGGCCGCACCCTGCATGTTTTAGATCTCTCCCTGTTCCAACACACCTGATTCATATTAACGGGTCATTATCAGGATTCTAACAACCTTGAATCAGGCGTGTTGGAGCAGGGAGAGATATCAAACATGCAGAGTGCGGCCCTCCAGGACCGGAGTTGAATAGACCTGCCGTATAGCATGTGAATACACTTGAGTTATTTAGTGTAATGATGTGCAGCTATCCTCCTAATGTTACCTTCCATAAAAAACAGCTATTCCAAAATGTAATCAAAAATGTAATAATCACACACAATTCCATTAAATAATAAGGCGAAATACTTTTAATCTCCATGATAGAAAACATTTTGCATAGTCACAATTGAAGGTATAACACAATATAGGCTTTTCTTTGATGTAGCAGTGAGAAATTATATTTGTGGATACAGTGAGAAATAAATGTGATTAATCGTTAACTTTAGTATAAATTTCAACTCATTCAAATTTGGGCATGCCCAGGTGATTTGACTGAATAGAGTACTAATTGTGTTTTAGTGGAATTAATTAACTCCGTGTTCACTTTAGGATAGATTAGGGAACAGAGAGGATTTGGGTGACTTCGGTCGGTGAGGCCTCGGAGATACATTCTCTTTGATGCAGCACTCGTGCAGAGGACTGGATACTGTAAATTCTTTTCCATTTGCTTTGAAGGAAGAAAAGGGTGCTCATCTCGCAGAGTCTATCACAAACTCGACGGGATGGCCTGTCTTTGATTACCTCATGCTTATTTACTTGCTGTTATGGAGAAAAAAGGGCACCAATTTGCATTCCCATTATCGATATTGTAGCTGACAGCTAACAATGTCTCATTACTTCTACAGCCTATGTATGAAAACAAGCCCACAAGCCTTTCATCCAACTTCATACTGTCATCCTGGCTTTGATCACATCCTCTACCCATTTCAAGACCCTTATGTAAATTTCAGCAGGTCTTCACAGCTGAATGTTTTTTCCATAACATTTCTTTGGTGCAGTGCAGATGGAGTCTTGTCTAGGCTGTTTCTCTCAACACTTTGATTTCATGGGTCACAGTACTTTTTTCTCCTTGTCCACTGAAGAGGACTTGAGAGTGGGACACCTCTTATCCAGCTCCACACCCACTCATAGTTGGGCTGATTGTATGTGCAGAGTGGGTCTGACAGACTGGATTACCTGTAAGGTCACCCTTCGTGTCGTCTGGCAGGCGTGGGCGATGCCAGACGTGATCTGGCATACAAGGTCGGGACAATGGTCGCGCTAGGCCTCTGGACAGACGCAACCGTTCTACAAGTATGTAGTCAAAGGCTTACAATGGAAGCAGCTGAGGGAAAAGAAAAGAGTAAAGAGGAGCCAGCACACTGATATTTTCACCTGAAAAGAAGCTATTTTCTTCCTGCTCATTGCAGATGTTCGCCATTAACGCGACGGAGCTCAGCCAAGCTGACAACTGCTTTTGTTGTTTGTTTTATTGGTATGGAACAGCAGAGAAGGCAAATCGGAGAGCAAATAAATTAATCTGACTCACTGAAACTGTTATTCAGATGTTAATGGTTTATTGTACATGTGGAAAATGTATCTTATTACCCTCCTGTTATCAATGATCTATCTTCACAATGTTAAAGGCACACTCCTTGATTTGGGCCAGGATTGAGAAGTGTATAGGGTCCTATCTTACACCCAGAGCAATACTGCACAAAGCCGGAATGCAAGCGTTTTTTATAGTTTCAGCCCGAAGCCATTATCCTGTCCAGCGCCCACGTTGTCTAAATAGCAAATGCACTGGCGCCCATTTTATCACCCATGGGTGTGTTGGTGTAAACATGAGGTGTGGTCTAGCGCATTGCTATCTTGAGGCAACGGAAAGTGATTGACCAGCAAAAACTGGTCTAAAGTCAGCGCAAGGAGCATTATAAATATAGTATCGCCTATGGCAGGTGGACAATGTGTATACACATGTATAGGAGCGTGTAGGAGCGCACAAATATGCAAAGGATAACTAATGTATAGCGTACAATATTAAATATCATTAGTGTGTAACCCACACAAACATATTTTAGGAATCTCGCTATTGCCTGGATGGTCTGCTCCAGTGCTTTCACAAACCCACTGGTATAATATCAATCCACCTATGATTTAAGTGCACCTGGGTTTTTAAAGGGGATGGTACTCGGATTGGTTTATCATATGTTACACCCAAAACACACCCATGAAGAGAGTAAATCCAACCCTTTTGAACCATGCGCCTGGCGCACTGACCGTTTATCTGATGTTAAAATAGCAAAATTGCATTTGGACACGCCCTAAATACAATTTGCACCTTGCGCTTTAGGCGCTTATATCGTTAAATAATGTCCATATATGAGTTTATAAGAGACATAGAATGGATTTCCAGCTGCTCGTTGTTGGTTTCGACCACAAAGGGGACACAAAATAATTAAATTATCTCAGATCAACTGCTAATTTAATCATTATTAATACACTAATAATACATTTATCTCATTATTCAAATGAGTAGCAAAAGTAGGATGTTCATATTGACCTAAATAAAGTCTGTCATTACTGAACCCTAGTGCAGTCAGTGTTGTCGTGCGTGCATGCCTGCTTGGTGAAGTCCCAAGACAAGATTAATGGGCCTGAACTCTATTATTATTACTAATATAGTCTATCACAACCCTTTATCCACCTACAGGTCAGTTGATTATACTACTGATGGAAGGTGCCATCACCAGCTGTACATTACTGTCCTGTGACACAGACAAATAAGGAGCACACTGAGGAACTTTCTGAGATGTTGACCTCGAGCCATCATCAGAGCATAATGGGCAATACACAAATCACACAAGACAAAGGACTTTGACCACATGATTAATGAATCAGCATTTTTCAAAACACAACAATGTGAATACTGGACAAACATGGATCCTAGTACAGAGGACTGTAACGTGAGGAAGATAAATACACCATTCCAGAGCAGGAGACAATAAGCAAACATTAAAATCCGCCTCAATTGTGTTATAAGAGCTTCCATTTCTGCCCTTGCTCGCTGTTCATGTTTGCAACACAGCTCAATCAGACATAAGTTAGCAGTGGAAAAGATGATGCCATTTAGATTAGATTTAGGCAGTGTCATAACAAAGGTATGGCCCATTCTATTTAGCCCTATGTAGGTCTTGGTCTGGCCACGCTCTATTGGGAAGTGTTAACAGTTGCCTCCTGGGCATAGATCTCTACATAATTTTAGAACTATTGAACAGCCATTAGCTAACCAACATTGCTATCTGTTTTTATCCTTTCATCTAGCTCTACCACCATTTAACGCTTGACTTCAGTGTTCTGTGTGAACGCTAAAGCAACCAGGGTTTCCAGACTATAATCTAAGCAAAAAGTGATCTGAAAGCAATTTTTCAGGCAGAGCCAGACTACATTTTATGGCCCTTTCAAAACATTCAAAAAATTCTAAAATGATTAGGGGTACAATGGTCAATGCAATGTATCATTCAAAAGTAGAGAGTTGCTTATTATTAGATTTTTTTTGAGGTGTGACCGTGTACATTTGTAGATTCAGTAGATTATCAGTATCCCATCAACCAATGATAATGGGTTTATTTATTCATAAGTCATCACAAGATGTGACAAACATGTGTGTTTCTCTAAATTCATTATGCAGGAAGATAGGCTTCTCGAGTTTCTAAAGAAGCAATTATCTGGCAGCACCTTTATATGGGCAGACATGTGAGAGTAAAATTACAGTGTCACCACACAAGGTTGTTTCGGCTAATACCTATCAGACTTATTTTAACCAAAGCAGCAATAATTAAAGAAACCAAAGCAACAAAATAATATGTGTGTCTTGTTAGTTTATTCTCTGGGTCATTGGCCCTGTGATCCTGAGAAAAAGCCAAATATGTTCTGTGGAGTACGTAGAGCTTCCAGCCCCTTTTTGGGCGATTACAATATAGCTGAAAATCATCCTGACCACGCTCATAGTTCATGTTAACATTTTTTTCTAAAAATGCATTCTCTATGGCTCCCGGGAGTGCTTGCACTAACGTGTTTACGTAATACAAAATGTTCGTAGGTTTCTGTCAGTGACGTGCATTGTCTACACAGCATGACCTAGAATGGTTCGTCGCCGCACAATACTTCCCTACAAAGGTAAAAAACTCGCCAGAGTGTAGAATTGAGAAAAATTACTTTAAAGTCATTGTGTTGTCCAGCCAAATGAGTTTCAGGTAGAA